>PVIC010025599.1:0-25174 GCA_004025085.1 Thryonomys swinderianus
TGGGCATGGTGACTCACGCCCACCAGCAATCAACACCACATACCACAGTGCTGGGCGTGGTGGCTCACGCCTGTAATCCCAGCACTCAGGAGGCTGAGACAGGAGGATTGCTGAGTTCCAGGCTTGCCTGGGCTACACAGTGAGCTCAGAGCCAGTCTGAACTACAAAGCAAGACCCTGTCTCAAAAAAAAAAAAAAATTTGTACAAGAAGGGGAAAGAAAGTGGTGACTGAGGAGGCGTGCTCAGAGAGGCAGAGCTGCGGCTGGGAGGATGTGGACAGTGGGGCTCCAGTGGCAAGGCCGTCACCTCCCTGTCACCCTGCTGACAGGGCCCCGTGAGTCGAGCATCCAACTTCTAACCTACTAACTGGCAGATAGTAAACGTGGGTTGTTTGAAGCCACTAAATTTGTGGTAATTTTTTAAAGCAGCAATATAAAACCAATACAAGCACCAATAAATGCTAGACATAATGCCAGGTGTTGCGGTGATGCATAAAACACACGGGAGCTTGGAAATTCGTTAGATGAGTTCATCGGATGTTTGAATAGAGACACTAACATAAGCGTCAGAAATAGAAACTTGTTCATACTTGGATCACAGCACTCTCAATGGCCCGGGAATTCCTTGCACTCTCACGCTGGAAATCACTGCTCTAAGAATACAGTTCAACTTGCTATTCATTGAAACCTTAGTAGTATCAAGTGAAGGGAAAGAAATCAGCGTGACTAATTTCTTTTATTGCAATCACAACTAGTGTGAAATAAACACAAATAAGAAAGATTATAAATGTAAAGACATGAAAAGAATCTAAATGCCATAGGGGATAATTAAATACATTATAGCGTCTCCATACACCAGAACACTATCAGTACCACAGAGGAAGAACTGAGCTTTTTCTAAAACAGAGATCTAAGACTTTTTTTTGAGACAGGGTCTCGCTTTGTAGTTCAGGCTAGCCCTGAGCTCACTATGAAGCCCAGGTAAGCCTCGAACTCAGCAATCCTCCTGCCTCTGCCTCCTGAGTGCTAGGATTACAGGCGTGACCCACCACACCAAGCATTGTGGTATGCCGTATTGATTGCTGGTGGGCGTGAATCACCACACCCAGCACTGTATGTGGTTAACCAGGGATGGGGGTTGAACTGAGGACCTTGCACTTACAAGGCAGGCGCCAGAATCACTGAGCTAAATCCCCAGCCCCAAAGACTAAGTAACTAAATGGTGGTTGTCAGGTTAAATGTTCACCGTGATTGTGTCCTGGAGACATTTTCAGCTACTTTGCAGAGATAACAGTTCTCAGGCAAAACTCAGGTTGCTCAGGCCTTTCACTTGTAACAGGGAGGATGAAGGAACTGGCTTGTCCTCTTCACAGCGAGGGCACTGTCCCTGCCCCTGTCCCAGACTGTCCTTTAGTACACGGATACCCACAAGGCCTACTCAGGGCACACAACTCCTCACCTTCACTCACTATTTCCTACTCAGGTAATGTGCAGCACGTGTCAGACGCCTGAGTTACTTCACTGAAGAGCACAAAGGTAAAGCCTTCAGAAAGCAGAGCAGGAAAAAGACTGAAAGTTCCCAGGAAGAAGTGAGCGTGGGGGTCAGAGGAACTTGGGAGACCGGCCGTGGTGGAAGCGCAGGAAGGAATTGGCTTGTGAGGTGGCGGGGTGCCCAGGGGCCAGATCTCAGATCTTCAAGGGCCAGGGAGTACAGAGTGAAAATTCTAGATTTTAACGTTCGGGTGTAACGGAAACCACTCAGTGTCGTCAAATTCTCTGCTTCTCTCCCACGACCGGATTTACGATTTTGAGAAATCACCTCAGCTGCTGTAGGGAGAAGAACCCCTATGGGGTGAAAGTGGAGTGAAGCAGGCCATGAAGGGGCCGCAGCGCGGAAGAGGGGGAGGCAGCCCGGCCTAGGGGACAGACACGGCGGTGGAAAGACGAGGGAGAATAAGGCTGCCCCGTGGAGGGAAACTGACAGATACTGTGAGAGAAAGAACAGTGAGAAAGACACGGTTCCTCTGGATCTGAGGGACCTGGGGAGGACAGGAAGAACAGGTTCAGTGGGTGGAAAACCAAGTTCTGTGTAGGGTATTTGTATGAGGTGCCATCAGACATGATGGTCGGTGTTTAAACAGAAAAAGTTGCCGCAGCCGAAGACACTGCCAATAATCTCCCTCAAGGTCCTCCCCCTCACTTCACACACTTATCCCAGCGTTTCTGCCACTTTCTGAAGCAGTTCTGGAGGTCCTCTCTCCTCAGGGCCACTAGATAACACCTTCACGGCAGTCAGTTCTATGTACTGAACTGCTTCAATACGTCACAGCAATTTCAGCCAAATAAAATCACAATTGTGGGTCCTTGCCTACCGTCCTCACTGCACTTGGTGTGATGGAATCAGAAGAGGCAGATGTTTTTGAATCGATGCCAGATACCAAGGCAGCCACAACAGTACAACTGAAGACATGAAAGAGGACTTTCATGACTACGTCAGACAGTGGCAGAAATGGTGTGCTTGACTAAGAGGATGGGTACCGTGAGAGGGACGAATGGCAATGTGTCTTTTACTGTAACTTTTCAAAAAATGTAGGCAACATCGGAGTTTTTGATCACCCTGTGTACCTGGGGTATCTGTGAGACAGCAGGGTGGAGGCGTTCACTGGGCTCTGGATGTACGAGCTGGATTTCAGGGGGGGCCCCCCGCGGCTGCAGATAAGGTTTGGGGGTGTTCTCCGCCGCATGACTGCACAGGACCCTCCGGCGCGCACAGGCACAGCGAGATAAAGGGCAGCGACTCATCCAGAAGGCAGGCGTGAAGCAAAGGGGAAAGAAGTCGCGGCCAGGGATGGAGAGGGAACCTCAGGAGTGCGCACCCTGGCATCTCGTCAGAAGATCCTCGGTAAGGTGTGAGCACAAACGCTGGGCTGCTGAGGAGTTACAGGGTTACCGAGGAGCGGGGCAGGCCAGGGGCAGAGCTCCCAGTTTCCTGCCGAGAGAGCTGCAGGGCGATGGGCTGGCTGGAACTGGCCCGCAGCACAGGGGCGGGAAGGAGGGAGGCTCACGCGCACGCGCGCCTCTGTCCCTCTGCCGCTGAGAGCCCCGCGCACAGAGGGGGTAGTTGCCCGTTTGTTTCTCCGCACTGTGGAGCTAGCTGGGGTGTGGGTGCTGCTTACACCCTGTTCACCACACTGGCAAAGCGGTGCTGGTGTCTGACGTGTTCCCCGGGCAGCCTCCCCGCCCTCCCTGCCAGCCAGGGCGCCTTCTGCTCACTTCCAGCGGTGCAGTTTCCAAACTCCGACAGCTGCCGGGCCCAGGCACTGACTCTGGGCCTCCCGAGCCAGGCAGCTGCCGTGCTCACTGCCGTGGCCTCTGCCCTCGAGGGTCTTCTCTTTTGCTTTTCTCGTTCATCGTTTTATCCTTCTCTTTCTGCTTCTCCATCCTTTTTGATGTCTGAGCAAAAAAGCTGACCTGAGAGAATGTCAGCAGCTCAGGGATGATTTCCCTTGCACAGCACCACCTGCCCACGGCAGGCAGGCAGGAGTGGGTCTGAATTACAGCTCTGTGACCCGCTGGGCAGCTTCTCTGAGAGCCTACAGGCCCGATTCACAGGCTTACCCAGAGCACTGAGGATCTTTTGAAGTCTCCTTCCACCAGGCTAGGTCTCCAGATAATGATCACATCAGTGCGTACTTAGATAATGGTCACATCAGTGAGTACTACGAGGCTTCATTCAGACAACTCTGAATGCCTGAAGGGCAGAGGCCAGTTGGCCAACCTTCTGTTATCATCCAATCAGCAGATGTGCACTGAGCCCGCATGAGCCACGCAAGGGGAGCAGGGATAGACGGGCCACACCCTCCACAGAGCAAGTTATGGGCTGGCAGGGTATTTCTGCACATGAACACACAGCAGGGTGCAGCAAACTCTTCCGTAAAGCAATTCAGGACGCTCTGAGACACGGAAAAGAACAGCTTATTCAGATTCAGGTGTCAGAGCAGCTTCCCTGAGGAGTAAGGGTAAGGCTGGGAGGGGCGTTATTAGCCACACAGGGGTTGGAGGAAAGGCCGGCACAGGCAAAGGCTGAGAAGTAAGGCAGAAACTAGCGATACGGGGCTGCTTGCTAAACGTGAACAATGGCTAAGTGTGTGCACATGGCGGGGTGGGGCACACTGGAAGATGACCAGGTAGATGGTAAGAAAAAGTAAGGGCTAAGACATGAAATCGAGAAGAAGTTTACATCTCATCTTAGGACATGCATCCAAGTGAGCAGAGCTGAATTTCTCAAAATGATTTATGGTCTACCTATTCCACTATCTCCTGAGGAATCTGACAGACCTGTACAATCCCTGGCTCTGCCACAAATGTACTGAATTGGATATTCTCAGTGACCAGGAAATTTACATTTGAAGCAAGTACCTTAAATTATTTTTGAGCAAAGTAAAGTTTGAAAAGCACTGCTCTGGAGGACAAATGGAAGAAAACCGGAAGATGACTAAGGAGCTCAGCAAGCCTCCCTTGTCTGCGAACAAAAATGAGACTCTGTTGGGAGTCAGTGGAAAAGAACATACATATTAAAGCACATCGGACTGCTGAAAAGTGAGCAGTTGATAAATATTTGTTCCACAAATGTTTGGGAAAGTTATTTAAAGCTAGAGTTTATCTCTGAATATTTCCAAGTTCCCTTTATAGTTTACACAGACTTTATAGTTTATGTTTACAGGATATGTTTATAGTTTAAACAGTTGATGGCTAGATAATTTAGAACAATGACTACCTGCTAGAAAATGGGCTGAATTAGAATCATTCTGATGCCACTATAAAGATTTGGCAGGAGTCCAAACAGATCTTTGACGTGTATAAACACGCAGAGCTCTACGGCAAAAAGATGGTTTCCTTTTTCTAAAGTGCTGAAATAAAGCTGTTCACAGGTGCGTATGATGCATTGTCAGATTAGTCAAATGACTTAACATTAGACTAAAAATTAAACCAGTCCTCCACTTACAATCTATTAAAAAACAACAAGAGACTTAGCCTCTATCTGACTAAATCTGATAGCTCTTCTTTGGGTCATAGTTGCTGAAAGAGTCACTTATCAAGTAGTCCGGTGTCAAGATTGCTAAACTTCTGTGGAAAAATTTCTTCTGCGATCTGAATTACCAGCTAACAGATGAACTCATTTTGTTTTGGTCTACCAAAACATTTTGTTTTGTTTTGTTTTTTGAGACCAGATCTTGCCGTGGAATTCAGGGTGGCCTTGAACTCATGGTGATCCTCCCCTGAGTTGGAGGAGTCAGTGGACTGCAGTCCTGGCAATTCAACAGCGACTCAGGGATATGCTGTCTAAAAACCAGGATATGTGTGTTCCCTAGAGGAGGCACAGAGTGTGAAAACAAACAATTCCCTAAACTGAGAAGTACGTGACACCTACTTCTGCAAGCATCAGTGCAGCTCTGGCTGTGAAGATGCCGCCTGCAGGAACACACAATCTGATGAAAGCTCCATTTCGACTCACCCACAAACACAGGTTTCTAATACACATGAATGTTCCCAAGTCTGCAGTCTGTAACTAGTGGGTGCCTATCATGCCAGGACTACAAAAGCAAAAATCAAACGAATATTCACGTCGCCTGGTAAGGACTTCTGGCTATACTAAAATCATTTTATTTTACTGAGTTTAGTGTTCTGTGGAGCTGGGGACTGAATCCAGACTCTTGTGTATGCAATGTAAGTTCTCTACAACTGAGCTACATACCCAGCCTTGTACTTACAAATTTAACCATAATGATGAAAAATGGCCTTATTTAAATCTGTGTGTTGGGCAATTCTGATTTTAATTCATAAACACTTCTTGGTATTTACTGTGGAAAATAATGACTTCCTATGTTTAATCTGGGAAGATCTGAGTATCAGAGACTTTCAACCAGGGTGGCATTGGCCACCATAATTTTAAGTGATCTGCTATTTCAGTTTGATCCTAGACTTTTCCCTGATGTTAGGTTACCTAAAAAGTGAAATCATATTGCTGCTCTCAATGAGAGAGCGAGAAACAGGACTTTGTTATGTCACTTAGGCTGCAGTATACATCATTTTCTGACTGCTGGCAACGCTGACCTCTTTTCTCCCTGTTCTGGGGACCCAACCCAGGGCCTTGAGCAAGCTAGGTGGGAGCTGTGCGAATGAGCTACACTGCCAGCTCTAGCACACAGTTTATATACTAAACTGAGTCAAGTACGTTTCCGAATGTACAAACAGTTCCACAGAACACCTAAACTCATGTACGAACGGTATCTTCCAATTCCTTCAGTGCATCCAAATGTGATAAATTATTCCAGTCTAAACTGAGTTTAGATTCTGCCTGCATTCAAACTACTGGCAGGAAGGGATGCATGAGTAATGCACAGTTATCAGAGTAGAATTCAGAAGCTGACCACGCTATCCAACTCTTATCTGTATGCGCTAGTTTTTCCTCAGATTTAAGTCCAACTTCCCCTCCTTGGGCTCTTGTTGGTACAAAGATTTCTCTGGTACAACATTTCATGGCTACCTGAATTTAACACTGTAAATGCTACATACAGCAAAGTACTAAAAAATTCAATGAAAAGGATCACTGAGACATGAAGGAAGAAATCTTGCTTCCTTAGCTTTCAGCCTAAGTCCTTACTGCAGGAGGGACTGGGCTGAGATCCAGATGTCTTCAGATTCCCCCTTCTCAGAGGTAAGTTACCATTAACAGGTCGCTGCCTACTAAAACATGTGTATTCTGTGTGCACTAGAATTTTTTTTAAAACCAAACCAAATCAGATTTCATCTTCCCATTGCAATATTCAGCACATAATAAAACATTTCTACCAGCTTTCACTTACAAGACAAGCTACTTTTTCAGTTGAGTGGCAGGACAACCAAAATGGGAAGGAGAAGTCAATGTCATAGAATATAAATAACTGTGGCCAAAAAATAATATAGAGAAAGGGCCAATAGAAGAAAGGTTCCCCCAACTGCAGCAGAAGTGACTTGACCCCACATTCTCCTTCACAAAGCCCTCAGGGAAAATCAGCATCATGAAGCAAAGAAGTAGAAGCACCAGGGCCAATCTAAGATTTCCAATCTTATGTCAAGAAGATGGACTTGCAGTGTTTTCTAGGGTTTCTAAGACACACAGATGTACGCTTCAAGTCTCAGTTGATACGGCCACGAAAAAAAACCCATTTTCTAAGAGGACATAATGAAAACAGATGTAGGTTTTAAACTTGTATTTCTTCAAGGCTCACTGTGTAATGTTCCATCACCTGGCACATCTACATCTAAAGCTCAAATAAAAGTAAATCTCATAAAGTGTTCATATCACCATTCACTACAGCAAACCCGAAGGACCTATACTTTCAAGGAACACTAGTTAGAACGTTTGAGATCTAGGGTTACATTGCATGGAGGGGAGTACAATTCATTTCTGAATATCTGCTGGACATTTCCAGATAGTGCCAGAAATCACTAAGTCTACCAAGATTCCGCGGTCCAATGTGCACGAGTGCGTGCGCACGCGCGCCTACACACACACACACACACACACACACACACACAGTCATCAGCGGCACAAACAAAATGCAGCGATAGTAAAGTTACATAAGAAAAATGGTCTCAATTCTTGAGGAATTAGTCAAGCATACATGAATCCGGTAAGTTTCACATCCTCCGTGCAGGGATGGGTCACAGAACTAGGTAAAGAAACAGGACAAAGTCCACCGGGAAAGATGCAGGCAAGGCCACCAGAGGCATCCTCCAAGCATTCCTTCGGAAAGAGTCAGTATGTGATGTCCCTAAGGAGTCCTTGCTGGCCTGGGGCAATGGCACAAGCTAAACCACCAAACCTGGAACAAATCGCAGCCTGTGGACCAGGAGGCTGGGGGGAGTAGCAGTGAGAGGTCCCTTCCCCAAGCGTACCACAGCTGTCACTGCCCCCGGACTCGCGTGCACCCCAGTGCTGCCACCAGCTTTCTACTTCTTCGGGAAGGACTGGGGACGCGTGGGCCGGAGAGATTCCGAAGCAGGGTTAAGCAACCTGGGATTTCTAAAGCCCGAGCCCGAGAGCAGGGCGCAGGGCCCCTGCCCCCACGGCTGGGCTACTCTACCCACGCAGCGCGCCGCCCTGTGCTGCAAAGCTGCGAACTTCCCTGTGGCCGACGAATGGGGACGGGGCGGCGCCAGGTCGGAGCGCTCGGAGCGCCTGGGCCGCCGCGCGGGGGCCGTGGGAAGGTGGGCTGGGGGCGGGGCCGCGCGGAGCCAAACACCCGGGGCCCGGCCCGGGAATCCCCCCCGGGGCGAGGGTGGGCGCCGAGGGACGCCTGGCCGCTACCTGCTGCTGGATCTTCCCGTCCTCGGTGACGACCCAGTGTGTGGTGGCGAAGGCCCCTCGAGCCGCCACACTCAGCAAAGTGGAAAGGCCAAGAAGCCAGCGTGGGCCAGAGCAAGGCGGCAGCTCGCACCGGCCGCGGACCCCTACTGCCGCCGCCATCTTGCCCCCCCGGCCCGGAGGCTCACACCGGAAGCGGAAGCGGCTCGCAGCCGCCCGCCATCTTGGGCAGGTCGTCCCCGAGAGGGAGGAGGAGGGGCCGAGAGCGCGGTGGTTGCGGCCGACCTGCGTCTTCAGCCTCGGTCTGTGGCTTCCGGCGTCCTGCCCGGCAAAGTCTGGGCGCTGGAACCGGCTTTTTGGTTATTGCTTTTCTGTAGGCGATACGATCTGTAAGCTTGGGAACCGGAGGGAAATAAAGCAGACCAGGTGGAGCTTACGTCGAAGCGAGGAGACTCAGTTTTAAGAAACAAATGCTTGCTTTTAGATTTAAATGCTATTTCCAGTGGTGAAAGACAGTTGAGAAACAAAAGGCATGACTTCGAACTACCCAAGGGAAGAGAGTTGTTGCTTTCATCCTAAGTCTCCGGGGCTGTGGAAGATTCCGAATGGGGAGCGATGCATCGATAAGGGCGGCGCCATCCGGTGGAATGACGAAGAAAACAGTATTTTACTTAACCTATTAAACTGTATGCAAAATACTTGTTGACGTGAAATCTATACCCATGATAGTGCTATCTTCCTCGCTTTTAAAATTTCTAAGTTTGGGGAGGCTGGACTTGAGGAGCTTGACAGTCACGTGTGACTGCTAGAACAGGTGTAAGCTAGGTCTAGACTGAACACGAAAAAGCTTTGGTATCACCTGGAGGTTATTACAGTCGGTTTCAAAATCACTAGAATCAGTGGTCAACGGAAGCACACCGAGCAGTCCTGGGGTTACCTTGAGGAAAGGCTTCCCCGGCCCAGTAAAATCTACTCGGGTTTGAGTACGTAAGTCTCATGTATGAAAAAAGGCGGAAATGATTTTACCAAACGGAACGTCTCCTGGTATCAGAGGAATGCAGTGGTGCTCTTCATTACTGGAACAGTTCGGGGAACTTAAAAGTTCTGGGACCCAGATTTTAGAACCTAGGAGTTTTAAGATAGCCCATTCTCTAACCGAGTTAAAACTCAAGCATCCTGTGAGTTGTCCTCTCAGCTGCTTTTCTTCGAGATCTTTCCCAGGCTGATTCTGTCATTATCCAGGTCTTGGATCAAATTAATTCCGCGGAAGCCTTTTCTGGCTGTTCTTTCCGTACTCTCATCACACCTTAGAAGGCTTCAGTGTCCTCATGATACTTACTACTGTTTTCAGGCTTACCAGGCTTTGCATGATTCTGTCATACAAAATGTAAACTTGGTGACATATCTCTTACATATCACTATCCCTGGGGTTGACATCGCCTTCAACTAACTATATAGTGAGTCTATTATGTACAAACTACTATTCCAGATGGTGACATTCTCATTGAACAAAATGCAAAAATGTTTGCTTTTGGTATTTTAACTGTATTCTAGCAGGGAGACAAATGTAAACAGTGAAGGCGTTGGTAAATATTACAAAATGCATATAGTAAAATAAGTGGAATTTAGTTGAGGCAGAAACTATACAATGCTAATATATAAGGCAGAACGCCTCCAATAGGTACAGACTCTAAGGCGAGAGTTTTGGCTGGCCTGTGTGCTGTCAAAGGGCAGAGAAGAGCGAGGAAGGGGAAGAATAAAACAGGCAACCGGGCTGGAGGGTTAGCTCAGTGGTTCTGGTGCCTGCCTCGCAAGTGCAAGGTCCTGAGTTCGATCCCCGGTAACCACATATAATGCTGGGCGTGGAGACACGCCCACCAACAATCAACACCGCATACCACAATGCTGGATGTGGTGGCTCACGCCTGTCATCCCAGCACTCGGGAGGCAGAGACAGGAGGATTGCTGAGTTCGCGGTGGCTTGCCTGGGCACCATAGTGAGCTTAGGGCCAGCCTGAACTACAAAGCGAGACCCTGTCTCAAAAAAAAAAAAAACAAAAAAAACAGGCAACCACTGGACACCTTCAAGTGGATGTGTCTTTGCGGTTGAGGTTTTTGAACTGTTGTAAGGAGTTTAGGGTTATCAGCCAAGAGATCAAACAGATTATGAAACCCTAGGCAAGAAAAAACAGATACAGTTTAGCAGTTCTTAGCATACAGATGGTATTTAAAGCCAGAGGACTAGGAATTCTAGTTATCTTGTCCTGATCCACTTAAACTTTGGCTTTTGAACATTTCTAACCATCCTTAGTATTTCAGGAAGATTTAATAAAGTCTGGTAGTTAATAAATTCCAGCTTGCTTCAATCAGATTTATTTCATGATGATTTGGTAAGTATCTGATGTTCTGCTTTGATAAAAAGAACTTTTTGAGAAAACTATTAGCTCCTTAAACAAGGCTGTATAAAGACTGAACTTCTTGAAGGCAGAGCAGTGTCTTGGTATATATTTTCAGGGCCTAACAAAATTCTTGGAATATGAGAAGCAGTCAAAAATAAATATTCAAGGGGCGGAGGATTAGCTCAGTGGTTCCGGCGCCTGCCTCACAAGCGCAAGGTCCTGAGTTCGATTCCCGATAACCACATACAATGCTGGGCGTGGAGACTCACGTACCACATACCACAGTGCCGGGCGTGGTGGCTCACACCTGTAATCCCAGCACTCGGGAGGCAGAGACAGGAGGATTGCTGAGTTCGAGGCTTGCCTGGACTACATAGTGAGCTCAGGGCCAGCCTGAACTACAAAGCGAGACCCTGTCTCAAAAAGAAAATAAATAAATAAATAAATAAATAAATAAATATTCAAGAGCCTAAAGTTATAACACAGTAAGACACAAAAGTACAAAAGGAAATTTATTTCAAAAGCATAAGGGAACATTTACACTTAAAGTGATAAACAGGTGTCTTGCAAACGGAAAAAAAAATCCATGGGATGAAGTTTTTAATTTTCACTTTTGAAGCCAAAAAACCCCCAAATCCAAAAACCCTAACTATTGCCTTAGGAAAGGGAAGGGGAACAATGAAGTGTTAAGGGGAGGAACAGTGTCAAATCAGTATCAAACTTGAAAATCAAGTTACTTTTGTTTGGCTTTTAAGTTTACAAATATGCTTAAAAAAGAGATGAAAATATTACACTTAATGTTCAAATTTACTAGCTAGAGCCCCAACATAGTTTCTGTACTTGAAATGGCTTTAAGTCACTGGCTGATCTGTCTCAGGTCCAGACCAGCCAGCAGAAGTTTTCAAATGGTAATTACATGTTCCTGTGTCTATTCAGGTTCCAAGGGAGCTTAGGTGCAGCTCAGTCTTTTGGAATGTTCAGAGATTATTGCCATCACTCCATAGTCAAGCTGACCGATTTCTTATGCTCACTTGTGTCATTCTTGCCTTTAAGAAATATTTTCCTCAAGGACATGTGCAGAGGGATTTTTTCTTTTCTCAGTGTAGAAGTAACGGTAATAAAGACACCTGTGTCAGGATCACAAACTATTCCTCAAAAAATACATCAAACTAATAGAAATGTCATTTGGGCATATGAAAATAAATGAAATAATTAGCCGCAGAGCAATGGGTCTATGCTAGTAAAAATGCCCACGACATTAGATACTCCACAAACCTCCCATCTTTTCTTTTAACCTAAGGATTCTATTTGCTAACTTATACAATAATTTGGTTAATAACCTGAGAAGTTAAAAGTCTTGAAAGTGGCAAAAGCAAACTGGGAAAGCCTCCTTTACTTACTGGAAACTATGTTATCAAGTCACTTTTCCTGGGCAGCCCTGGTTATTAAATCTTCCAATCCTAAATTATACTATCTCATCCTGTAGAAACCTATATATACATCAGATTTTGCTGTATTTTACCAACAGGGATATCTTCAAATTTATCTTTGAAAATACAGCCATTGTTTTAGTCTTAAATAACAATCATGTAAGTGCAACTGACTTAAAATTCTTCTCTACGGGGACCAAAAAACCTAGATAACAAGTCAGAAATGTACTTAGCCTCAAAGTAATAATCACCGTGTTTAAGACTACCCGTTCCCGGAATTTAAAATATTGATTTGTTGTGTACTCAAGTTTCACAGCATGCACATATATATGTGTGTATAGATACACACACATACATACATACAGATATATGCTTATTATACATACGCATTTCTATTCAGATAGTAAGAACCCAGATTCAAAAGCTGTATCCCAGTATATGGAGAAGAGTAAAGGAAGCAGTGCAAAGCAATTGACTTCCTCCTATAAGTGTACTGTCATTCCTACATTTTAAGAAAGTTGGGATTCTATTTTTATGACCCTAGCAGGGAGTGCTGCACAAGTGCCTAGCAGCCTTACTGAAATATAGAAAATAAAATGTTGAGTTTAAGCATTACTCTTCTCAATATATTGGGTGAAAATACTAAGATGGGAGAAGAAAATCATTAACCTTTCAAAACTGATGATCTTAGCAGATTATCAGAACTAGACTGAATTTCTTTTTATTTTTAGACTCAAACTGTTCTCAGTAACAAATTACCAAGATGTTTTAAAAGTAAAAGATTTACAACATGAAGTCTGAATGATATTGCAAAAACAAGACTAAGACAAAGCATCCAAAAATATTGTGGTTTTACCTCGGACACACCATGGTCTGTTACAAAAGTAGATCATACATACAAAGGTATAAAGAACATTAAGTTTTTAACTGAAGGCAGCAGTCCTTTTAAAGGGAAATCCCCGGCAATCCAATGTGTAGTAGAATTTACGTTTATTAAGCTCATGACAATGCTTGCAGAATGGGATGTTGTACTCAGTAGAGTCTTCCTCGACTACGATTTCCTCGTGTTCCCCAACCTCGGCCACCTCTACTTCCCCTGAAGGCTCCTCTCTGCTCTACGAAAAAGCGAACAAGGGTTTAGGTCTTACTCAGGATTTCATGTACAGCAAAGAGAAGAAATACAGCTTTTGGCTCTGAAAGTAGCAGTGGGCCCTATACAAGCAAAACTGCTTTTCTATGAATCCATTTAAAAATTAATTCTGTACATAAAACCAGGACAATATTTATAATGAAGCACACACTGTAAGGTATATTGTAAGGTGCTAAATACGTACATTTATTATATGTGCTCAATGAGAGCCCACCAACAAAGCAGCTTCAAGGATGGTGCTGGAACTTTTTGGGTGCCCAAAGAAATAAACTATAAATGTCTATACTTAGTATGCCAAAAAAAAAAAAAAAAGCCATTGATCTTTAAAAGTTAGTGTCAAGATGAGAACTATCCTAAACTACTAATGATCAATTTTGAAGTGATAAATGTACAAATCAAATGTTAATAAATATGGAATTTCGGGCCAGAGGATTAGCTCAGTGGTTCCGGTGCCTGCCTCGCACGTGCAAGGTCCTGAGTTCGATCCCCGGAAACCACATACAATGCTGGGCGTGGAGACTCACGCCCACCAACAATCAATACCACATGCCACAGTGCCGGACGTGGTAGCTCACGCCTGTAATCCCAGCCCTTGGGAGGCAGAGACAGGAGGATTGCTGAGTTCGAGGCTTGCCTAGGCTACATAGTGAGCTCAGAGCCAGCCCGAACTACAAAGCGAGACCCTGTCTCAAAAAAAAAAAAAAAAAAAAAAAAAGGAATTTCTTTTGCTTTGATTACAATATCTAAAGGGCCTGGACTCATACAAATGTCGACATAAATGCCAGTTTTTCATTACTTCCTCAGCCACTTCACTTCCTGAAGTGCTTCTAAAACAATGTAAATGTACAGTGGACATTCACATATGTCCACAGTGTTTCGGTTACTGATAGAAATTATGTGTAACCTTTACTGAAAAAATTCAAGTCCTTTGTCTTCCATGATAAGAAGACCCAGTGACTTTTATACTCCTAGAGAAATATTCCTTAGAAGAATCTTTCCAATAAAGAAAAACTGAAAATTATGAACAAGGAAGACTTTTCATCATATGTAAATGAGATTAAATCTCTTTATTGAAGTTTCAAAATTCTGCATTGAAGCAGTCTTGTTAGTAACAATAGAGTGAGGTTTTGTTCTTTTTCTTTTTTAGTTTTTTTGGGTGGTACCAGGGATTGAACTCGGGCCCTTGTGCTTCCAAGGTAAGTGTGGTACCACTTGAGCTAAATCCCTGGCCTGGTTTTGTTAATTTTGATATCCACAATCTTGGTGGCTTGAAAATATCTTTTAAATAATTTCAGAATTACTTTTTTCTGCCATTATTCCTTGTTAAGGTGATGTTCTGCTATCTTTTTCTCCAGAAGGAAAAGTAATTCAATTCTGAGACAGAACACTAACTAGACCTTTCTCCAGTTTAGCCAATATTTTTCTGTGTGACAGAATAAAACCTGATGCAGTTATTTTTTGTCAACTCACAGAGTGATACAGTATGTAATTAATAACCAAAATCAAGTACAACCGAATTTCTACCTAATTGCACACTGCTTATACCCAAACGAAAACGCTCACCATAATTAAAGTTGCTCAAATTGCTGCTGTATTTCCCACTGGGGGGGTTATAAATCTGCCTGGCATCCCTTTTTGGTCCTGCTGGAGATTTCTTGGGTGGTGAACCCGAAGTAGTATCTTCATTGGCTCTCTTTTGCCTACAATGGTAGGAAGAACAGGAAAAGGCATTCTATGATGGCAAAAGCTATCAGTACCTTTACAACTGAGCATATTAACTATAAAAGACATCCTAAAGAAGATGGTCATGTCAGAAAAAAATGGAATAACGTTTCACGTCACCAAATTAACTGTGTCTTAATTATGTCTGAAGGCATCCACAAGACTTTAAAATTTTCTTTTGAGGCAGGGTCTTGTTGTTGTAGTTCAGGCTGGCCCTGAGATCACTATGTAGCCCAGACAAGCCTGGAACTCACAGCAATCCTCCTGCCTCTGCCTCCTGAGTGCTGGGATTACAGGTGTGAGCCACCATGCCTGGCACTGTGGTATGTGGTACTGATTGCTGATGGACGTGGGTCACTACGCCCAACATTGTGGGATGTGGTTACTGGGGATCAAACTTGAGACCTTGCCCTTGTGAGGCAGACACCAGAACCACTGAGCTAAATCCTGGGCACAAGACTTTAAACTTTTGAGGTGGCGTCTTGCCAGGTTGTCAGGCTGTCCTCAAGCTTGCAACTGTGCCTCAGTCTCCTGAGTAGCTAGGATTAAAGGTAGTACGTGCCACCACACCTGGCAAATGTACAGCTTTATAGACTTAAAACAGACTCCTGTTATGTGACACTGTCAAAAAAGCCTTGTTATTTTACAGGACCAACAACCACCCTGAGTTCTGGGTTTTATTCTACCAGTTTATTTTAAAAATATGAGAATAAGAGTTTGTATTTAAGGAGTGCTTTTAATTGTCACATTTTAACATTTTCTTGAGAGTTATGTAAATAATAATATACCCTTAAAGTGACAGCTGAATTCAGATTTTGATAACTCTCAAATCCTTTGAGAACTTCTTACCCGATCTCAACCTTCTGTACAGGTTTCCAGGATAATGTTACTGTGCTTTTATAAGAAGGAGGAATGTGGAAGAGATCCTGGAGAGACAAAATCAGACAAGACTCTAATGTATCTCTTGGTCACAGGGAGTGACGAGAAAGGTGGGAAGCAGGGAGAGATGCCCTAGGTTCAATACCCAGTACCACCAAAATAAACACACAAAGCCCAAAGACAGTTTTAAGAGAAGCAGCTTCAATTTATCCTCCTTGTGCCAGTAATAATTGGCAACTGGAATAAAATTTGAAGATTTATGAATAAAAGTAAGTTATGAGATTTGATGAAGCTACCTCAGCAGAAACTAAAGATCATAAAAATCCCAAAAATGCCCTAAAACACATCAGTTTTTCCTGTACTTTCCCTAAAACAGAAAAACTGAGTACATCACATATTCCTATCCAATTTAAAAAATATTTCCAGGTTTTATGGTGAGATAATCTACACAGGATTCAAATATCATTCATCTCTATTTTCTATACAACTTAGTAGTTCCATTAAGATCACTTAACTATTCAGTGAAAAGGAAATTTTCTCTCATGCACATGTAATATGAAAGGTCACGTTACCAGCTGTTTAAAAATTCTCATATTCAACATATACTTTTAGCATTAGTTGACGTAAAGTCAAATCTCATTTTAAGACATGGACTTACTATGAGACTTTTATGCTTAAGGTTATTAATAAATGGTGGTTATTATAAAAATTTCCTGGGGAGATGTGTTAGTTTTCTCACCTCTTCTAATTTTTTTTGGTTTTTTGAGACAAGGTCTTGCTTTGTAGTTCAGGTTGGCCCTGAGCTCACTATGTATGTAGCCCAGGTTAGCCTCGAACTCACAGGAATCTTCCTGGCTCTGCCTCCTAAATGCTGGGATTAGACAGGCATGAGCCACCACACCTGGCCACCTCTTGTTTTTAATGCCTTTTCATTTGTCTACTTGGCAGTATGACACTTATCACTCAGTGTCTAATTCCCTGTCACTGTCTTTGAAATGCTTCTCTCACTTTTAATAAAAACTAATTAGGCCACAGGATTTTTACCAGATTAGTTTTAAGGCATATCTACATCAGGCACACCTTTATTACACTATTGAGACAGGTACATGCAACTAGAGTGTTAATTATGATGTAACAGTTAGACACAACCTAGCTATAGGACAGTAAGTTCTGATTCTATTACATAGGAATGTGTACAAAAGTCCATGAGACATTCCACACACTTTAAGTACATATCCACTCTTGGAGAAAACAATACAGGGTACTACTGTACTGGCCATTCAAAGGACCTAAAAGCATGAAGATCACCAGAGGTAAGTGATCAATATAACATACCCCAAAGCTAAGTTTAATTACTATGTACTAGAAACTTGTACTAATTCTAATGATTTTTCAAAAAAGACTGCCAGTTTGAGTCACTGAAATTTCTGGGCACACATCTCTATCTTCTCCAAAGCTTTGGACTAAAGGGGATATGCCTGTCTCCCAGCTGTCTGCAAAACCTGAATACAACAATGTATGACTTCATAGCTGCACACATATCACTTGGCATTATAAAAGGTATAAAACTTCAATAAGGCAAACACTGGGAATGAATGGTATCTCCCCTTATATAGTCCTATTAGAGATCTGAAAACACAAGAAAAACTTTGCACTGACATTCTAGCCGTCAGGGAGGATTAGGTAAGTAAATAGAAAGGCTTACCTTGATTAAAACATTGATATTGTTTGTTATTTTCAACGCAACAACTTTAATCTTGTTCTGTGAATGGAAAACAAAATTGGATCAAAAGGCCAAGAGCTATGTCCATATATTTCATTCTGACATAAAACTAATTAAAATTCTTTCAGAATCACGTGTATGGGTAGAAAATATCTTGGCTTAAATCTCTTGATAATGCTTATTTCTATTTCTTGACTACACGTACAGAGATGGAAAAGAAAGCAAATCATCTATGTTCCTGTGACAGGTTAAAACATTAAAATGTAATTTATAATTTACCTGAAAATTATGTATGGGATAGATACACACAGGGGCTAGTTTAAGCAAAATTAGCTGCTATAAGACATAATGAGAATTCAAAGTATTTCATTAGGACTGGAATACAAACTGATTAAATTAGTTGAGATCAGGGAAAACCAGAAATCCCAATGCCAACCTATGCAGCTTGATAGAAATCAGTGTTTTCTGAGTTGTGAGCTCTTACCTCTTCCGTTTTTAAGGCCTCCCCGGTTTTACCCTGGAGAGCCAAGCGAAGTTGTCTGATATAAACCTGCAAGCCCCGGGCAAAGTACTGCAGTCTAAAGAAAAAAGTTATTTACTTAGCAATTCAGCACTTCAATTTGGCTCTTAATCTTCTATAGTAGCAAAATGACTCTAAATACAGAAAAACAGCTACATAAGGAAGAAAAATGTCTTAAGCTACCTAGTTTGATCAAATATTACATTAAGTTATAAATCATTCCCTTGGGCACAGTACAGGGAGGGCAGTGAACAGGTAACACTACAGCACCAGTGCTTCAGATTTAGGATGTGAAACTCTATGGGATGATACAAAGGATAAAAAGTGTTCCTCTTTTTTGAGAACTAGGGATTGAACCTAAGGCCGCTGCACTGAGCTGCATTCCTGCATTCCTTTCTAATTTCTCTGAAACAGTGACCCTCCAAGTTGGCAAGAGCCCAGGCTAAGCTTGAATTTGAGGTTATTCTTCCTCAGCATCCCACAGCACTGGGATTATGCCATGTGCTACCATACCTGGCAACAAGTACTTTGTATTAACTTCCCTAGCGCTGCTCTTTCAGTAATGTGGTCAGATATGTATTCACAACAGTGCTCACATGTGACTAAGCATTATGCTAAAAGCTTTAGTCATGGTCTCATTTAATTCCCATATCTCTATGAGACAGGTACTATTATCATTCACATCTAACAAATGAGCAAAATTTGTGGGGATTAAAGAGGTTAGAAAACCTATCCACCATCATAAAGAAAAAAGAACTGAAGTCCATTTCTTTGAGAGTTCAGCTCCCTCATGGATTTATTATGTCACATCCATCTCTTGCTACCAACATGTCTGTTCTGGATGTTCCAATCTATTCCACTGCATAAGATAGGGTGGGGGAGATACCCTTGTAAAAACCCAGAATCCAGGGGAAGCTTCGAGATGATAATTACTTTTGATAAAGATTGAACTGCCTCAATCATATATTACCTGATTTTGAAATCTTTGAGCTTTTCTGCATTCAGTTTGGCTGTTAAGAAATCAGGAAGTTTTCGGCCCAGCTGATGAAAACTGTACAACAAACATTCCACATAACTGAACTGCAACTTGGGTTCTTCATTACCAGCATTCTCCCCATTTTCTGCTTCTTCTGGTGGAAGAGGCATGTACTCCTAAGGGACAGCAGAAGATTAGATCAGATGGTCTGAAATCTGATGGAAACACTGATTATAAGCAGTCAAGTAACGGTGAGGCAGGCTTTTAAGATCTGGAACATTATAAACTACTCAAAACAGAAACTTAGGTAAAACCATTGTACCTACTGAATAAATCAATACCCTATTATGTCAGGTCTCCTTTTAACCCATTACAGTATTCACATTAAGCACTTATAAAGGAGAAATAATTAAATTTCAAAGAAAGGGTTCAATCTAGGTTTGATATTAAAAGTTGACTTTTTTTTTTTTTTTTGAGACAGGGTCTCGCTTTGTAGTTCAGGCTGGCCCTGAGCTCACTATGTAGTCCAGGCAAGCGCCGAACTCAGCAATCCTCCTGTCTCTGCCTCCGGAGTGCTGGGATTACAGGCGTGAGCCACCACGCCCGGCACTGTGGTATGTGGTATTAATTGCCGGTGGGCGTGAGTCTCCATGCCCAACATTGTATGTGGTTACCGGGGATCAAACTCAGGACCTTGCGCTTGCAAGGCAGGCACCGCAACCACTGAGCTAACCCTCCAGCCCAAAAGTTGACACTCTTAATAATTCTAGAAATCTTTTCTGAACATGAATCCATTCTGTGTTAGATGCCGACTTCCTACACTGGAAGCGTGGTGGCCGGAACTCAGTATGGATGCTTTTACAGCCCAGCAGTCACAGGTCAGGATAAGCAGCAGAGGTTGGATGACTAAACTCAGCTGCAGGGCACCTGGCTTTGCACTGTGTCAGTTACAGGACTACTCACATCAGATAAGAAAGTCACTCAGTAATGCTGACATTATCAGATGACCTATTTTCTCTATAATTACAATTTAAATGGCCGACTTTATTTTCTGGTGGCTAAAGCTACTTGGCCTTAGGCGGCTATCTAGTTGGTGGCCCAGAACAAATGACTTTTTAAATGCTAACTTCAGTTTTGAGACTACTTAGCACACAATCAGAAGAATAACTGATTTCTTTTAAATAGATATAAAGGTATCTTGATATGGGAATTAAAGAAAGACCAACTACCTAAATCCTATATGATAATTATGCAGAGCACCAACAACAGAATAAATGCCTAGATCAGGTTTGTTTAAAAAAGGAATAGGCAACCTATGGCCTCACCAACTCTAATATTTGCTAGAATTACTGTTTAAATTTTTTAAAATGGTTCTCATCTAAAAATTAATACTTAATCTTCATGGTTATATACTGATTATGTCATAAAGAAAGAAAAAAGTTCTTACCAATAACTTGTCAAATAGTTTCCTTAAATTTGTTTCTAGCTTCTCCATGTCACCACAAAATGAACTCATCTCTGCCAACAATTTTAACACCTAAAACACACAATTATTTTATTATTACTACCATTTTTCCAATGAATGAGCGCTCTGAAATGAAAATAACCTTAGGTAACTACTTCAGACTTTGTTTATTTTTCATTATGCAATTATTTTAATTTCTCTATAGAGAAAGCCTTAGAGATGCAGTTCTTCATTTTATTCTACAGACAACAAGGGTAACAGATCATGACTTAGCAACATCCAGCACAGGCAAATGGCAGAGCAGACTGTGAAATCTAGATCTCATGATTCCAACCTGGCTTGAGAAATAAGGAAAATAACACATATGACACTTTCTGCTAAGCTCGTGAATTCAATTAGCTTGTACTATAAAGAGATATTTGGAAATCTCAATAGCAAAGAATTATTTACTGACATTTAAAGTAGATTTCATTTGCTATTAAACTTAGTCTCTAGGTATTAACTCAAAATACTGGTCCAAGCCAATATTCTGAATGTTTGTCCTTGTTTCATGGAGTCCCACGATGAAGAGCCTGCCTCACTTTAAGAAAAGTACAGTATCAGCATGTTTTAAGACTGTTTTTTGTTCTAAGACCTAGGTGTGAATGGCACTCGCATTTCCACATTTCAGCCAATTCGACAATCATTAAATGTACTTTGGCCTCTGTACTAGTTCCTTGGGATACAGACTCAGGTTAAACTGGAGAGAGATAATTACAAATGACCGTGAAGTAAAACAGGTACTGTAAGCCAAAAGTTTGCACATTTTACTCAAGAATGGTGAATTACACTAGAGGGTGAGGAATTAAGGATATTCTGGGTTAATTTAAATCTGGTTCTCTAAATTAAGGACAGAGATGCAAACTGGCATGAGTTAAACACCTTATTTAAACATATTAAGGCTTAAAGGTAGAGACTAATGAAATCTGTAGCAGTGCTTTTCATGCTGTAACTGAATTCATGAATCTCTCTTTGGCAATCAGTCCTGCATGCTCCAGATTAACTGGCTCACCATTACTAGGCATTTCAATCACCCCCTTAGAAATCAAATCTGTTAGTGATGTACATTTTTGTGAGGACAGGTGAATGTCTTTCCACTGCTAAAACCAAGGGATTTCTCTTACCTCCAACTGTATGTCAAGACCCTCCACTGGGGTAGTCAAGGTACCGAGGTTGGGGAGAACTTGTTCACAGAAATAAGTCACAAACCTTGTGGAATGGACATTTTTCTATTTAAAAAAAGTAAAAGAACACAAAGTTGTCAAAAAGACTGTCAAGTATTACAAAAAAATACTATTCAAAAGTAGGTATCACGTAATGTCAATAGACAAATGGATACCCTTTGGCAAAGTCATCTGGAGCACTGGGACAGCTCTGTATCTTTGAATTCTTCCTTACTCTTCAAATCAAATTAAGAGGGCATTCAAGTGAGATTTTCAGACTATACATCACTCAAGAATGATAGATTTTTTTTGAAACAGGGTCTTGCTTTGTAGTTCAGGCTGGCCCTGAGCTCACTATGTAGCCCAGGCAAGCGTGGAACTCAGCAATCCTCCTGTCTCTGTCTCCCGAGTGCTGGGATTACAGGCGTGAGCCACCACGCCAGGCACCGTGGTATGTGGTATTGATTGCTGGTGGGTGTGAGTTACCATGCCCAGCATTGTATGTGGTTTCTGGGATCGAACTCAGGACCTTGCGCTTGAGAGGCAGGCACCAGAACCACTGAGCTAAATCTCCAGCCCAAGAACGATAGATTCTTCAAACTAGGTTATTCAAGCTAAGGTATGCACATTTCAGAAGATTCATGGCCAGGGAGAATCACAAAGCTAGAGACAGAATGCAAAATTCTCATCACTTTAAAAAAAAATCTGTAAGCAATTTCTGTAAAGAAATTTCCTGCGTTGGCTTTCCGTAAAGAAAATATTCACTCCTTGTGCCAAGGATACTTTTATGGAAAGTTTGGAGGAGAATGTTCAAGTGAACATCCACAGAAATACACGTAGCAGGCAGGAGATACAACACCAGCAATGTAAAACAAAGAGCTCACAGAGAAGAGGGGCACAGCCTGCCGAGTGCACTGTAAAAGCCTGTCCACACAGTCGGGATCCGAGGGATTAAAGGTCTGCTCCAGGTCGGCCTGTTCGGCCACCAGCTCTACCAGCTGCTGTCTTCCACTCACTGTCTGTAAGCTTTTCAACCCAGATAGTATCTTCATGAACAAGACAAATTCTTCACCAGTCACATCTTCAAGGACCTGGAGATCAGAGTAACAGTATCTTTATGGCTTCAATGGGAAAGAAAAAGCACAAAGAGAGTAGTAGATACTAATATTTCTGAAATAGTGAAGAAAAGACACCTTCTAGTTCTAGAGAAAAATCTTGCATTTCTCAAGGGAGCAGGAATTGGTTCTTAGAAAAATTTACTTTTTGATGTTCCCAAGGCAAATATATTTTTTATATATATATATATATATTACATATATAATGTATCTGTGGCATTAAAATTTCACATGAAATGATTAACGAAAAAAATTTAAAAAGGCTCCTTTGAGGGCCCTGGGTAATAAAAAATGGTAGAGAAACCTGTAGCAAACCATTAAGTCACATTCATTTTACTCTATTAACTAGCTTCATTCACAATGCCATGCTAATTGTACTCAAAGTAGTAGAACATGTGAATCTTATTTTAAGTCTTTCCTATCAGTGAGTCTAAAACTATGTGTTCACCAACCAAAGGAGCTGGCAGTCATGACATCCTACCAGGGCACTAGCTGCAGCACAGGTAAACCATTCTGAGATTTCCAGCAGAAGAGCCACTCTCTCTCTGAAGAAACAGCGCCAGTGAGTGAGTGGTACTACTACAGAGAAAATGCTGAATTTTCTTGAATGTATTAATCTGTTCCCAAATACTTTAAAATAAGTGAGACATTAACTGCGGCACAGTTTTGTCAGTCTGTAACCATACTCTGTGGTAGAAACAAAAACAAATACATATGAATTCACACTGGGTTTTGGGGGTAGGATAAAAAACAGATCTTTTCAATGTGATAAGAAATAACATCTCATTGTCAAACAATCCAGAATACTATGAGAGACTAGCCAAGATTTGGGTGGAGTAGGAATCATGGCGAGTTTCCTGAAGGACCTATAGAAATATACAATACTTTGAGGCTGACACCATGGAGGATTTAAATGTAATTACAGTGCTTTATAGTAATAAATTGACTTATCATTGTGACAGACCAAACGCAAAATACAATATAAGAAAAACATGAAGTCCCATGGTGGGTCTAATGGGATGTGTCATTTTATACATAAGCTACATAAAGCACAGGTGAATATTGCCAATTTCAAAGATACTCTAATGCTGTAGAGAATGTCTGCTAAATGATGATTGAAGCCTACCTTCTTGGATTCAGTCAGAATAAGTTCTTCTACTTCTTTTGTTAAGACTTCATCTGGTAAAGTCTTAAGTTTTGTAGAAAGAAATTTAATTGCTCGTTCTCTAACAATGTCTTCTCCTTGAAGTATTTGGCTAAACAAGCCACCTAATGTTCCTATGAAACAAAAGAGCTATCTGTAGCATGTCAATTGTATAATGTAAAATAATACATAACGTTAGATTTTTAATTTTAACTCAGTTCATATTTTTCAAACAAGTTAATAAACATCCTGAGTACTGACAACACCAGCAATAGTTTGAAATTCCGATAGCCCCAATCACAAATGATCACATGGTTTGTTCCTGCATAATCAGCTAGAGCACAATTTTTATTTTTCTGCTCTTAACAACAAAACCTAGGTATTTTAGAAGAATTTTTTTGAAGTGGCAAAAGTTTTTACAATGGATGTTTTTTTTTGAGACAGGGTCTTAGTGCCTCTGAGCTCACTATGTAGCCCAGGCAAGTCTCGAACTCAGCAATCCTCCAGTCTCTGTCTCCCAAGTGCTTGGATAACAGGCATGAGCCACCACGCCCGGCACTGTGGTATGTGGTATTGACTGCTGGTGGGCGTGAGTCACCACGTCTAGCACTGTATGTGGTTAGCGGGGACTGAACTCAGGACCTTGTGCTTGCAAGGCAGGCGCTGGAACCACTGAGCTAAATCTCCAGCCCCTTTACAACAGATTTTTAAGGGAAAAGTTTGATCTGACTTTGTAACTATTTTTACTGCTTTTTTCTAGTCAGTCACAATATCTTGTGTTAAGCAGACTTTTCTTTCAGAATACCTAGTTTTTATCAACAGTATCTCTGGGCCCTCAGACTTGATTCTTAATAATACCAAGCTCCCCGAATTTTTTTTTTTTTTTTTTTTTTTTTGCTTTTTGAGACAGGGTCTCGCTTTGTAGTTCAGGCTGGCCCTGAGCTCACTATGGTGCCCAGGCAAGCCGCCGCGAACTCAGCAATCCTCCTGTCTCTGCCTCCCGAGTGCTGGGATGACAGGTGTGAGCCACCACATCCGGCATTGTGGTATGCGGTGTTGATTGTTGGTGGGCGTGTCTCCACGCCCAGCATTATATGTGG
>PVIC010025600.1:0-25820 GCA_004025085.1 Thryonomys swinderianus
CACCCCACCCCAGGAACAGGAGCCGACGGTGCCTCTTGATCCTGAACGTACTTTTACCCTGAGTCTTAATCATGCAGCCGGCAGAGCTCTTCTGCACAGGTCTACAAACCCCTGAGGCAGAGTCACAAGCTCACCACCGAAATTTCAGCGAACTTAGCCAACACTCCCGGGCCCCGTTCCCCTAGTCCTGTGCCATTTGAGGGCAAAATAACCAACTTTAACATCAGTCATGGTATCGTTCTTGAAACTAGGATGACTCGGGAGAAAGAGAGTTGCCTTCGTTTCTTCTCTGACCACTCAGGAAAGTATTTCTTTTGCTTTTTTAAATGAATTTTGTTATTTTAAACATTAACATAAAGAAAAATGGATTCTGTAAATTTTATAACAAGTGCAGTGGTGGAATCCATGCCTCACACATCAACTAAAATGATTCTTTATCCAGAAATTTCCCCAGTGACCCCTCCCCAGCCTCTCCTTTCCCTTTCCTGTGGCTCCAGGAGCTGTTCTACTTTAGTACAGCTTCCCCTTCAAGAGTGTTATCAAGTAGAACTTTGCAGCGTCTAACATTTGGGGTAGTTTTTATTTATTGGGTTCAGCATGACTTTCAGGCTGATCAAAGTTATGGTATCAGCAGTTCATGCTTTTTGTTACTGTATAGTATTTTAATTATTTACCCTTCGGAGGGCATTGGTTTGTTTCCAACTAGATACCATTAAGAAAACAGTGAGTATAACCATTATTTACACGTTTAAAATTGAAATACATTTTTAACATTTTAGGGCAAAAAAACCATAGGTAACATTATTGAGTCATGTGTATATTTATACTTACAAGAAAATGAAAATTATTTTATAGACTACTTTTAGTTATCGGAAATGGACTGATAATATATGAATGATAATATATGAATGTATTCATCTTTTATCACCTTTGGTATTTTCCTTGCCAGGATGGATATTACTATGCTTGAGTTTGGACATTTAAAAATCATACAGAGATGTTTCATAATGGTTTAAATTTGTGCTTTGCCAAAGCTAAATAAATGAATACACATTTACTCTATGATCCATGCCTCGTCTTTGGTGAAATGGCTTTTCTACTCCTTGAGTTCAATGTTTATTTCGGTTGTTTGTTATCTTATTGAGAGTGAAGAGATGGAAATGCCTTGTGCATAACCACATGGTCAAATGTGTGCTTAGAAAATATCCTCTCCACTCTTTAAACTGTAATTCGATATGCTTGTCAACAGTTTCAATAAAATCAGGTTTTATTTTCAATTTCTTTATTATCATCATCGATAATTTTAAAATCTTTACGGATGTGGGGAGACATTCCTAACTTCAGCGCATGAATGCTTTCACAGTTTTCTTTTGAGTGTCTTCTAACTTTGTTTTATATTTATGTCTGGGATTCCCTGTGAGATAACATTTGTAAAAAGTATGAAATTTATGCTCAGCTTCCCTGTTGTGTGTATAAGTGTACACAGTATTCCTAGTAGTGACAGTGTCATTTTGGAAGAAAGATGTTTCCTCTTTGGATTACCTCTGAGTTCTGTCACTTCTGAATTGCCACAGCCGCAGAAACCTATTCCTTACTTGCTACTCTGGCTGGTGTGTGTCTCTGCCTTTCAAAGGACGAATTTTCTTTTTTCTTTTTTTTTTTTTATGGGTCCAGGTATCAAAGTCAGGACCATGTGCTTTGCAAGCAGGCACAGCGCTGCTGAGCTTCATCCCTGGCCCACATAGTTTCTTAATTGCTATCATGTTATATATCTTAAAAGAGGGTAGTGTCATTCTAATAGGATGATTTCTCTTTCAAAATAATTTTAGCTCTCCTAATTAATTTGCTCTTTAAAACACCTTTAGAATGACCTATTTTTATGTCCAATTTTAATTTGGCCACAACTTTTCAATCGACTTTGGACCAAAGACAATATGTAAGTGACTAGTAAAGAAGAAAAAGGCTCAGCATGGGATTAATCATTCGAGATGCATAAATTAGCAACATAACCCGAGTGTGCGTAGTGACAGAGTGTAACAGGGACCAGCTCACGCAGTAGCTGCATCGCGACTGGCCAGGGAAACGGCCAGACCGCTTTATTCTTGGGCATTTTCCTAGAAGTTAAACTTTCCGAACAATTCAGCCAGCCCACCCTTAGGTGTTCACACAAGGAACATTAAAATGTGCTTTTCAAATGGGACAGGGAACAGAGATGGATATGGCGGGGAGGGAAGGGAAGGGAAATACACTTGGAGAAGAAAAAATAATTGAAGGGAAACTGGAAATAGAGCTTCTGCAAATGAAAAATGGAATTAAAGTTGGAGGGAGCAGGAAGGAAGAGGAGAGGAAGGAGACAAAACAAATTCGAAGTGTCATGTGCATGTACATGTGCATAATAAATGCAGTCAACATGTACCGCAAACATGTAGCCACAAACATGTAAAGAAAAGAGACACACGTCCACACAGATGTGCAGCAAGGCATTCATAGCGCCATCAAATCCCTGTCCTACAACATGGAAAAGCTCTAGATGTCCCCAGTGATTGAGTAGATTAACAAAATGTGATGTGACAGAACCATAAAACAGAACATTACCTGGCAACGTTTTCCTGTTTCTTCGTTAGTGGGGCCGGGCTGCAGCCAGAGACGTTCCTGCTGGGCAGTGAGCGGTCACGGGCGCAGCGTCTCCGCCGCTTGTCCTCCTCCTGCCTCCTCGCCCTTCCGCGCCCGCAACGCGTGAGATGAAACGCTCTTCCCAGCTTGGACGAGCCCAGGCCAGCGTTATTCTCGGTGAAAGAAGCCGGGCGCACGGGATCCCGTGGTTCACGATCCCATTTGTGTGAAGTGCCGAGGGAAGCGCGTCCACAGCTCGGGGGTGCGAGAGGGCTCGGGGCGGAGGGACGGGGCGGCGGCACCGCGGAGCCCGAGGCGCGGGGGCGGCAGGGAACCCTCGCGCCCAGAGAAGTCATTGTTTGGCATCTCGTGCATTTTATTTTTAAGCTTTCGTTGTCGTTGTTCCGGAGAAGAATGTGGCGGCTGTTTCTCTTTCTGCTTTGCACTTGGAGAGGCGCTTCTTGCCGGGGCTGCGCCCAGCTCGCCCCCTCCGGCTCAGCGGCAGCGACTTTCCCCGAAGGCCCCTGAGGGAGTGCGAGGCGCGGCCCCCGGAGCCTTCCTGCCCGCTGAGCGCGGTGGGTCCTGCCTGACGGGGGGCGCCGTGTGCTGCCCACCCCCCCCCACGCCTGGCACAGCGAGCGTCTGCCAGAGAGGAGGGCGCGAGCTGCTTCACGGAGACCCCGAGAGCGCCCAGGGCTGCCCGGGGGGCCTCGGGGCCGTGCGCTCCACGCTCCTCGGGGCCGAAGGGCAGAACACGGGCCGGCGTGTGCTGCCCCTGTCCGGGTGCGTGTCTGGCGGGCTCGGGCCGAAACTCCCCCGGGGAGTGACCACCCAGACGAGAGGGGAGCAGAGCAGAGACCTACGGCCCACGCGGGCAGGCGGGTGCCGGAGGGCTGGAAGCGTCTGCTCCCTGCCAGGCCCGGCGGCCCTGCCTGTCGGCCCCGCGCCCTGGGGTGCAATGCACCCGCTCACAGGCTGGGTGCAGCTCGGCGTCCCGGGCAGCGCTGGAGAAGGGAATCAAAGACCAACAGCTTTTGAAGTATGTATTTGTTGCAAAATGGTTAAATGAAATTAATTACTACTAATAAAGTACTTCCTTAGCAGTGGTTAAGTGTATAGATTTGCATTAGCTACAGTGACCAAATTACATCATATCTCTTGAAGTTACTCTTCCTGGTTAATCAAAACTCTGTATTATTTTCCCAACACTTTTCTGTCCTACTCTACCCGAACTGGTGTGAGATCAGCTTTTTATATTACATGCGCTGGTGATTTACACGGGACTGGTCCTCTTGTATCTGGGTAACTGCATTTACCATGATGTCTTCCAAGTTCATTTAAATTGTTGTAAATGACAGAATCTCTGTCTTTTCTAGGATAGAATGTTATTCCACCGTGGATATGTACCATGTTTTCTTTATCGATTTATGCAATAGGCAATTGACCAGATGTATAATTAAGTTAATCACCTAAAATGCTGGTGTTTTGAATAATGGTCCAATTAAACCACACTGCTGCCGCTTACTTTAGATATTACTTAGAGCAAAGGTTGCTGGATCATATAACTTAATGACCAGAATTTTGAGCAAACACTGTACTGTATCATGATAATTCTAAGAGTTACATTCTTATCAACTCTGTGAAAAAATTCCACTTCTGCAAGTCCGTGCAAACTCATCTTCTGGCTTTATCCAAAGCATCAGTCCCTCAATGTGTGAAGCAATAATTCATTTGGGTTTAACTTGCATTTTCCTGGAAATGCCTGCTGCTGCGCCCACTTGCTTCAGCCTGCTGACCATTTGTGTGTTGTCTCTACAGACATGTCTACTTGGGTGCCCTTTTTGATCGTAATTAGATTGTTCTTGCTATTGAATTGCTTGAATATATGGGGAAATATTTTGGATATTAATCTCTTAGCAAGTACCTGGTTTGAAATTACTTTGTAACACTCCACTTGCTGACCCCACCTCCCACTCCCCGCGGAGCTGGACAGCGGTCCTGTTGCCCGTGAGGGAGACGTTTGGCTCAGTTAGTTCACACCCCCTGGTGGTGACCTCGGTGTCCTGCAGTCTGCTCTGCGCTAGCACCTCGGCCAGCGCCTGGCCTGTCTCCTGCCTGGGGAGCGAGGGGCGGATGCGTTCGCCCCCTTTGCTAGCGCTGTGGCTGCTCTTCCCTGGCCGATTAGCTCCCTCTGTGCTCTCTCATGTTCTCCAGGCAAACGGCAGGGTCTGAAGCTGGTGTCCAGGCTGCGAGCCTGCGGCTCCGAGGTCCGGGCGGGGCTCCGGGAGGCGCACCTCAGCGCGGAGCTCACGCCGCGGGCCCCACTGCGTTCACCCTCCCTCCTGGGAAACTCCGGCCGCTCACGAGCCCCAGGCCCGACGTCCGGAGAAGAGGCCCGGGCGTGGGCTCCCCGCCGCAGCACCGGCGGCACACGTCCCTGACGCCCGGCTCTGCACAGCGCACTGGCTCGCCTGCGCGCCCACAGCGAAGCACCTCGGCTCCTGCCCCTGGGAACCTCCACCCTCTGCCCCGCACTGGGGTCTGGGAGCCCGGCCCGGCCAGCCTGGCTTCCTGGGAAGAAGCAAGACTCCCGAGGCTCTTGGTGCTGAGCCCGACGGCCGTGACACTCGGCGGCTTTTCACACGCCACCGAGACGGCTCTACCTGTGAGAAGCTGCTTGCAGGCCGCCCCCCCCCCGCCCTGTGGCGCCTGGACTTGGGCTCGAGGACACTTTTAAGGAATAATCAGAAATCAAGCGGAAAGGCCTCACTCAAGTAAAAAACAAGCAAACAAACAAACCTTGAGTGATGACTGAGTGAGATCTCAAAGGGACAGCTCCCCTCTCCCTGGAGCCAGCACACTGACCACGGCAGGGTTTGCCGCTCTTCGCGTCGGCAGCGGTGAGCGCGCAGCGTCCGGGCCTCACGAGCAGGGCAAGCCCACCCCTCACCACGCAGGAACCGTGTCAGGGGAGGATGAGCGAGGCTGCAGCCAGGACCCCGGGAGCAGCGTCTCCTGCACACCCTGTTGGCTCTAAGGGGGAGGAATCCGGTGAACACATCGACGAGAGCGTAGCGTGGTCAGGACCCTGCCCAGCAGCTGGCCGCGCGCTCGGCCCCGGGTGTCCTGCGGGTGCGCAGCGTCGGGCACTGTACTCCCACTGCCCGCGGGTCGCTGTGGGTGCCACGCATTCCGCTGTGACACGAGGCAGCTGCGGCATCACCAGGCGACAGGATTTATTTTAACCCTGCCCTGGAGCGTGGCTACGGGCACACGGCTATGTTACGGACTTCAAGGGGCCACGCAAACGGCGATGGCGACTTTCCTTCATCAACGTCATCTTCCCTGAAGCCCGAGAGGCCCAAAGAACAGACTTTTAGAGTGAGACAGACCATTAATTAAGGTCTGCACAAAGAGACCGCCTAATTTTCCCCTCATATTTTAGATAACCAATTCTCCAGGTAAGACTATCTCCAGCATGCTTATGTTTGAGAAAAAGACTAGAGAAACGCTCTCGTCATCACTGGGAATCGCTTCTGTCTTTCTGGTGCCTCCAGCGGATTAAGAGAGTTGCACTCTCTTCTCTTCGCTCTCCGGACGGAGGCCGAGCAGCGCAGATGACGGGGACCCGGCGTCCTACACGCTCACACAGGTTGTTGCCTCTTTGCCCACTTTACAGCGAGGAAATCACTCCTGTAGCAGTTTAAAAGGGAGACTTTGGCTCAATATGGAGGCTTTTCAGTGCCACTCTGCCCGCTGGAGCGGTCACTCCTCCCTCCGGAAGCTGCTCTCCCCTCTAAGTCACCAGCGCGCCGGCCCCGCCTGCCCTGTCCCGTCCCAGCTCCCGGTGCGGCATGGCTGGAGGGAGCCAACGTGGCCGGGAGCAGCTGGCTCAGCGCCGGACCGGGCCTCAGAGCCGCCTGGTGAGGGCCCAGCCCCTTCCTGCTGTGCGTCCAAGGGCCTCGGGCTGCCGACTGGCTCTGCAGTCTGGGTTCTGGACCGAGTCAGAGCTGAAGCGAAGACGTGCAGGAAGGATGAGCAGCAGCCCTTTGCACACCTGTCTGGCCATGGCTGGGTCATTTTTCTACTTCTGTCTTATCTTACCCAGCCCGGCGCTGAGCGCTCCAGAAATAAAAGATAAAAACTGCTCAAGTGCACAGCACTGGCTTAGAGACCTCAGAGAAGGCAACACAGAAATCACCATGGGAAGTAAAATGTAGCTGCTGCTAACGATCTCTTGGTCAGAAGCCGCAGTAGTGAATTATTGTGCTGAAGCGGCGGTTGACTCACATCTCAGTAGAAAACATGAGACAGACTCCGTGACCAAAGAGGAGGCAGACTTTTAATAGGTGAGAAAAGAGGGGGCAATGAAGTAAAATTAATAACTGCACCCATATTTATGTCTACAGCTTTGAATATAAAGAGTACAGCGTCTACCGAGGAACAAGATCCAGTCAGTTGGAAGACATTTTAACACATGTGTCAGACAATTATACCTAGAATACATTATAAAAATCAATAGTTCAGTAAGAATAACATGATCTCACCATAAAGCAAAAATATAAACATGTCGTCCAAAAAGCAGGTTCAAAGGCTAATATATAAAAATGTACTAAATCTCATTAATAATTTTTCTTTCAAAAAATATGATAAACATGCACAAGAGGATTGTAGACATCTTAGGATGCTTAAAGAAGAACAAAGTGTCCCCATTAAGAATCAGAAAGCAAGTGCTGGAAAGAAACCTCATCGCTTGTTGATATTGATGAGACATGAAGCAATTGTTTTAAAAGCAGCAAAAGTGGGTCATACATGATTATAAAGCCAATAAAACAGCTCTGTATATTTATCAAAAGACACAGAAAAATGTCTACAACTGTAATATTATTTAAAAAAAAAAAGAATGAACAGAGTGGAGAGATTCCCGTGGTTTATAGAAAAATAATACTAATCAAAAGATGAATGTCAAGAAAAAGGACATACCGTCCAAGTTCATTCTTGTAGTTTTCCTGAACCCCGTTCAGGAATTCCAGAGAACGATGACCCGGAGAAGGGGTGTAACTGAAAAGGAAGTGAGGGTACCCCGAGGTGAGGGCCGGTTCACCACCTACTGAGGCCTGAGGACAGTGTGCTCGCCATGCAGTGAGCTGACCAGGTCCTTGTCTTTTGCTATTTTTCATGCCTCACTATAAACATTCAAGAGCAAAACCCCAGCTCCGGATCCAGGTGAAATCCAAAGTGTGAATGTTGTGCACAGAGCTCTTCGTTAATGAATTCACACCTCAGACGCCATGCTCAGACTCTTAGTTAAGATTTCGAATATATTTTAAAAACTTAGTAATTACATTTTCTTCACTTTTGTTCTTGCTTAGTACTCTACTAAAGACAAAAGGGAAAAACATCACTTTATACTTAATGTATAGTGGAACATCCTGTGCTTTTAAAAGTGCCATTATGATATTTTGTAGACATAATCAAAATCCATAATTATTTGTCTTTAAATAATGGAAATTTTTCCTAACATTGGGCCATTGGACTATTTTTAAAAATCTAATGTACATTACAGGATCCTAGTGTTCTTATTTAAATTATATCTTGACATATTTTGCATTTTGTCATCCTTGGAATTATTTTGTCATTAGTCATGAAATATTCCCAGTTATGTGAAAAATACAATAAAATGAAATTGAGTCATCTAGAATGATGCAATGAAAAAATAAGTCATTGGTCTGGTATAATTGTGCAGTTTAATTGAGCTGTCTAAAATATCTCATCATCTTTCAAGAAGTAATAAAATAAAACTCAAAATCTGACTTTGTCCATCTCTTGAAAGTAGTATTTATTAAACCTTTTTTGAAAAATCAACTTAAATCATACCTCAACTGTAAATAGAATTATTTTCTCAATTATTATGTGAATCAGTGACATAATTGAAATGTAAGTCTCTGTACATGTTACCATATGAAAGTATATCAGGAAAAGTCCCCAAGCTTCAGAAGTAAGAAGCAGCAACTTAAGAACAAGAAAAAAATGTGGTCTGAAGCAATTTATCAGAAAGGACTTTTTCACACAATATTTTGATACAAATTACTCATCTTGCTTCAGATTCATATTACAAACACAGTCCAGATGAACTTGGAATTAATGATGACTTTGCAGATTCTACCCGTGAGAAAGAATTGATAAACTTGAGTTCAGTAAAATTAAAAATGTTTGCTCGAGAAGAGATGTGGTTATGGAAATGAAAGTCTAGTAGGACAGTGGAAGAAAATGATCACAAAAGATATACTTTGCAAAGACTTATTTTCCAAAATCTACATAGAATTCATAAGACTCGACAGCAGGAAATCAAATGCTGCAGTTAAAAAGTAGAACAAAACCTTAACTAACTTTCCATCCAGGAAAATATAGAGATAGAAAATAAATATATCAAATCACCCTTCATACTATAATTTACCAGGGAAGTTCAAGTGAAGAAAACAGTGAGAGAAGCCTTTATCTTTCCATTAGAATGACAAAAGCCAAAATAGTGACCACAACAAATATCAGAGAGGGAGGGCCCAGGCACTCTCATTTGTTGCTGGTGGGAATGTGAAATTGCAGGTCACTTTTTGTGTATAAGACATTTTCATATTTTTAAGAAACAAGCTATAACTTAGGAATAATGCACCTTGTTGTTTACCTGAAGGAGCTGGAAACGCATGTGGACGTGAAGTCATTTAGATGAAGTGTTTATAGAAGACTGACTCGTAACCAGCAAAACATGGGAGCGTGCAAGATGTTCTCAGGAAGCAGCAGGATGAATTGTGGCGCATCTCTCAGTGGAATATTTCCGTGCAGAAAGGAGATGAGCTATAAAGCCGCAAATGACCCCAAAGAAACTTCCCTGCACACCACTGAGTGAAGGAAGCCCATGGGGAAGGCTGCCTACTGTGGATTCCAGCTGAATCACACCCTGGAAAGGACACTGTGGAAACAGCAGAGAGGGTCAGGGCTCACCGTGGGCTGTGCATGGGCGGGATGAACAGGAAAAAAATTGAAGGAATTTTAGGAAGTGAAAGTACCCTCTGTGCAAACATAATGGTGGATTCATGTGAATAGAGGTTTGTCCACATCCACTGGAACTGACCATGAGGATGACACCTCCCAGTCCCGTCAGTGCTGTCCTCACGGAGGCTCGTCCGGCCCAACAAAGGTGTCCTGGGCAGGGGACAGTCCCGGCGGGGGCTCTGCCTGTGTCCAGCGGGAAACATGGGAAATCTCTCTACCTCCCCTTTATGTTTTCTGTGGATTTAAAGTTATAATGAAGTCCTTACAACCAAAAAAAAAGTTGATTGGAAGGAAATGTACCATGTAGCAATGATGTACGATGCTAATTGTTCATTCTGTTTGATATTTACCAACCTAAACATGGAGAAAAGTGTTTGCAATTATGTTCAGAAAAGACGATCAACCTCTGGAAGAAAATGATGGGTTTTCACACTTCCCAAAGTGCTGTGGTTTGATGGAGGAAGATGGAAGGCCAGAGCTAATCATCAGCAATCTATTTGAATATTTGAAAACAGAAATCAGTATTTACAGGAGTGATTGTGTCTCAAATTCTTCCTTGACAGTTAATGAGCAATAAGTTGCACTTGGAATATACCGAGTCCTTTAGATAATTGTGTTTCATCAGGAAAATGTGCACTAAAAGTAACAGGTTTGCTAGGTTTACACTCTTACTAATGCTTCCAACAAAGTTATTTTCCTTATGTTTTTACTCTAAATTTTGTAGTTACTTTTAAATAATTTTTTAAATTGCAGAAATGTCAACATTATCCAGATGGCTATTGTCAATACCTGCTTTTATGGCGTAGTGAGGGTCAAGATGGTCCTTTTAATAAGTTTTGAAGATAATGATTCAGGTGACAGAGAAAGTTTGGTTCTCGCTATCAACTTTTACATACTAAGAACATCTTCCAGGAACAAGAGACAGTGGGGACGGTCTTGCACAAGTTAGCACATGGAATTCGCCGGGATAAAAGAGCCAAGACACAGGTGACGCTTGTTGAATGAATCATACTACCCAAAGACCCTGAGCCTGGAGTTTGAAAGTATGAACTATTCAAAATTTAAATCAATCTCTGGTTCTGTGATGAGAAGCAAGAAGGAAAAGCTGCCCAGTTTCCAAGCAGCAGACGTGCCCAGAGAGGACGAGGAGGACAGGGAGACCCTGTGTGGACCGTCCGGCCGTCAGAGATGGGTGCAGAGCGGCTTCCGGGCCCCTCCGGGCGGGAGGCCTGAGGGTCCGCGTGGCTGCTGCTGTGTAGTTTGCCGGGACTCACTTTCCCGGCAGTCCGGGCCCCTTTGGGAGGCTACGCGAGAGCCTCATGCGTCTGCTGGTCAGTCTGGGATCCGACCTGGGAGTTAACGCCAGGCCTGGCCTGTGTCCCGTCGGCCTACTTAGAAAGAAGGCGCCACACTCCTCGGTGTCCCCAGGCCCCGCGCTCACGGCTGGGCTGCGAGAGCTGAGGGACCCAGCAGCCCTGAGCTGAGCTAGGCGCCGGGGGCGGGCATGGTCAGCGGACGCAGGAGCCCGCAGCGGGGCGGCCGGAGCGCCCCTGCCAGCTGCCCTGGCGCCCTCTGCGTCCGGCCACCACCACACAGCAGCTCTCTCTGCCCAGCCTCCTGCGCGGTGCCACCTCTGCTCCGAGCGGCCGTGAAGCTTCGCCTCTAGTCCTCCGAGGGCCAGATGTCCCGCCCGTGCTTTGCTCCCGGCCGGGCCCTGGCACCTGAATCCCTCGCGGGGCTCTCTCCCGCGGGCCGCCCCGCACCGGCCCTCCCGGACGCTCCTGTGAGCGGCCCCCTTCGTCCTCCATCTGTCGCTAGCTACTTCTCTTCTCCATTGCTCTGGCCACGAGCGCAGCCGCCCGTCTTCCGTCCTCCCTACCCCAGCACCGCGGACGGGTCCTTCAGCTGGACTCGTGACTTTCCCGCGAACGCTCCTTGAAGGTGCTGTCCGCAGCGCCGGCTCGTCTCAGGCAAAGGTCACAGCGTCCTTCCCGAGGCTCAGCGGAGAGGGCGCTGCCCGCGGCCGGGAACCCCTGGGGTCCCGCGCATTTCAGCTCCCACCGGACCTGACAGCCTCTCTCGGAGCCCTGTCCCCGACTCAGTCGTCTCCGGCCACGGGGCCCCGCGTCCCCCTGCGTCCACCCCTGGACTCACAGCCTGGCGGGGGCCTCAGCTTGGAACCCGGCCCCCCCTTCCTGTTGTCTTAAAACATTCTTTGTCTTCCTTTTGTCTTTCACCTTTTAATTCTGTACAATTCCCTGTAAACATGGCTCTAGCCATATGGTACTACATTTAAAAATTTGGGGTTACATAAGCTGCATCTGTTGACGGCGTGAGTCTTGAGCTTTTGACGCAGAAACGCACTGAGAAGCTCACACCGAGAGGACGCTCCCACCTGGACACGTCCGTCGCGCTCACGAGCCCCTCTTTCCTCCCCTCCACACCTTCTTCATTTAATACATTTACTTTTACTAAACAAAACATTTCTCAAAGGCCAGGACAAAGCCCAAGACCATACAGGTGCATGTGCTGTCACGAGGGAAGGTTGGCAGTGCCCCGGTCTCACCCGGTCTCTCCCCGCTGTCTCCCCACCCTCCCTGGGGCGACCCCGGCTTCCCACTCTCACTCCTGCTCTGGAAGTTCGCAGTAAAAGCTCTGGAAAAGCCCTGCTGCCCCCAAGAGTGGACCCGAAGGTTCGTGAGACCCGAGGACAGGGCTGTGTCTTCTGTTGGCTTCAACTCGATGCCTTTGGAGCAGGGTTATGTGTCCTCTTGATCTACAGAGCGACCTGCGTTGACGGCTGTGTCCTCCGACTACTTCTTTCCCCTCCGCCGGACGACGAGCTTGTAAGGTTTTGCTTTCTTGCTGATCGACCTGCTAGCTGCTCGTCTTTCTGCCCCAAGGTCCCATCTCACACACATACACCCAACTGCATCTTTTTCTCACCCTGACCTAAGCCGGGGGTGAGGATGAAGAGAACACAAGACAGAGTTGGGGTCGGGAGGACTCTCCGTCAGTACTGAGCAGGCGCCGCATTCATTGATCAGGCTATATGTATACTGATTTAGAAAGGTAACATGATGTCAATAATGGTTACTATGATCTTATACATTTATCATTGGGTTGGTAGAAACAAAAACAGGTAGTCAAGAAATCAGTACACTTCTTAGGAACGAGAACAGAAACAAAATGGTAACTATAAACATGATGATCGTAAGTCTGGAATCAATTTCTCAAAATGTCAAACTATAATTCTCTTAAATCTTTTTCCTAACTCTAACTTCCTTGTACCATTCTCTATTAATGCTTAACTTTTAATAGAATAAAACCAGAAGAATAAGTACATCCACCATATAGTTAATTCTGCTAACGCTATTGAACTCTGTCCTAACCTACATAGAAACTGGAAGGAAAACAGCATGTTGCTAACTTGAGAGACAATGGTCAGCGGGCCCAGCACAGGAATAGGGGAATTTTCCCAGGGCCAGGACATGTTTTCTGGCGGTCACCCAGGGCGGCTCCTAGTTAGAGCAGACCCTCTGGTATATTCGGGGCAGTGCCATAAAGTGCAGATCCCCGACTCAGGAGTTATTCCCAAACCCCAGGCATAAATGCCTGGTCCAGTTACACCCTGCTGAGCCGCTTCCCATGCTGGTCCATCCTGGAAGCTCAGGCAGGTGCTAGAAAAACACAAGATGTTCAAAGAATACTTGAATAAATACACATGCTCAATGTGTAGCTTTTCCATTTTAATATGTTCCACAGATTTGCAGTTGCTAACCGAAGCAATGTGGTACCTGGTTACATTTTATTTCAGAAAATGAATTATATTGCTCAATTTGCCTTCCCTGGCAGGAGAAAAATGTCTTCATCCTCAGTCAAAAATGACTGAAATACATTAGTTAAGCTTGTGTTTTTCCTTCTTGTTGCATAAGAATGAAAAGTCTCGTCTGCTGAATTCTAACTTCATTTTGGCACATTCGGTTTTCATTTCTCATCTACAGAGAGGATTTTAAACTGAATCACGGTTGTTTTTTATCCTTAGGCTAGAGATAAGGCAGGACACAATAAATAAATGAATAAATAAATAAATGACACGGTGGGAAGAAAGACTCATGCAGGAAAAGCAGACGTGAGAAGAGGTGCGCGGCCTGACGGCCACCGGAGGCTGAGGGTAAGGGACAGGGGCCCTGGGCGCCCGCCCTCTCTCCAGGACCCGCACTGGAGAGGAAAACCCAGCCTGCCCGCTGCGTTGAGATTCTGCTTAGTCATTTGCCTTCCTGCTGTAGCCGGCCGACACGTCCACGGAGCTGGTGATTTAACACAAAGCCACTTTCCTCCTTCTAAAATGCACACATAAGGAAAGCACAGTAAACATTTCCTAAATTATGTGTGGATATATAAAGAATAGCTTGTGAGCGCTCAGCTACATATCTCCCATTCCACAACTTGAAAATTTCTATCTCTCTTCGTTTAGGATTCCACATGATTTACATGAATAAGATGAACAGAAGTTAAAACAAAGGCTTTATAAAGTAAAAGAACCCCACCCATTTTATATATATATAAAGATTATATATATATATATATATATATTATCTCTGTCTATGTCTGTATGAAACTAATAGATGTAGAGCCTTTCTCCTATGAAGCTACAGTTAGTAAACTTGGACTCGGGCCTTATGATTGCAGTTTACAAACACCGAAGGAAAAGTCAGCCCGCCGAGCATCATTACTGCCCTAACGCGATGAGTTCCCTGAAAACTGCCCACATCACACGGCAAATATTTGACCAGCTTTGGTCGCACGTAACCAGCGTGAGAATGTCTGAATGGCTCGGAGACGCAGAGGGCTTCCCCAGGTCAAGTTCATGGGAAGAGACAGGAACGCAGCACAGCTTCTGTGGGGGACCCTCCTGTGTGCCCCCCAAGCTCAGCTAACAAAGGTGTAACTGCCAGGAAGACGGGGTCCTCCTCTGGTGAGTGGGTTAGTGACGGTGTGGGATTCGTATCCTTGGAGAGGATTGGAAAAACTCTCTTCTTTCCTTAGCTGAGATCTCAGCAGGAAGCAGAACACTATGAGCCGGAAGCGGTTCCTCTTCGGACTCCGAGTCGGCCGGAACCTGGGCCCTGGATTTCCAGCCCACGGAGCTGTAGGCACGTGTGACGCAGCCATCTCTGTCCGCTGCTACAGCCTGGCAATTCCTCTTCCTTTGTATCTAGAAATACTCCAAGCCGTAGTTACTCTCTGCATTTAAATATATTCAACATCTCACTTTTCTCTTCTCTTGAATAGTATTATGGATATCTTCTCTACCTGGTCTCACCTGGAATACCTGTTCTATCTTCGTAGACTTTGTAGCACTCCATTTAAAATGTCAGCTTCAATTCTGATGCGATCTAACATTTTGGGTAAAAAGTAAACTTTCTCATCAAAAATAAAATTTTAGGATTAAGATAATAATACGTGGTAATTAAAGATAATTTAGAAACAATATGAGTTGCGTTAAAATAAAAGCAAACATATATTTCTTACTCAAACACAACATATGAAGCCTGTGTAATACTTAAATCTAATTTTCTCCCTGACCAATTTTATCTCCATAATTGCATTTTTTTCTTAGACTTTTGAAAAAAGGTATCAGTCAACTCCTACCTGACAAATAATTTTTCAAAGAATTTATCGTTTCACATTGTGAGATGTTCATCCATAATGAAGAATTAGCCATCCATCCTGATAGATAAAATAGCACATCAAAATTTGATTTCAGTAGAAGTAGCATAGACAGGTGAAGCTCAGTGAAATGACTGACTTTGGGGGTCTGTTTTTGAAGGTTATAACAAATGTTAAAGTCCCAGAAGATAGTCCAAGAACTCAAGATTTTCATTTTTTATTTCTTGTGTTTTGAATGGCTTGTCCTTCTCTCTATCTTTTGTTAAGTTAGATTTTCTTCCTTCTCGTCCTTCACTTATGGAGGCACGATGTGATTTTTCTCATCCAAATATCTTTCCTATGCAGATATTGTCTTTTTACAGAAAAATCCATTTGTTTAGATATGACATTCTTAAGTCACTTTACTTTTATATCTGAATGCTGTATTTGAACTCTAGCCTGTAGTTCAGAACAACTACAACCATATTTTATAAATAGTAAGATTCTTGCCTTGCATATTTGTGTACATCTCAATTTTTGGTTCTTTTTCATTAAAAACTGTATCGAGTAATTTGATTTTCCAAAATTTTTTTCCAAAAATTATTAAGACCATTCAAAATGCTTAAACCAGGATTTTTATTTTCTAAACCAATGGAGTTTTCTTCCATGATTATCCTGCAGTCTGTATTTTTTACAACTCACTCATTTCCAAAGAATATTAATCACACGTGTGGTTCTGAATCCGTTTCAGGGATAATTTTCTCTTTTTCAGTCTTCAGTTCTGTGAACTCCTTGATTACTCTGATATGAAACTCACGATACAATCAATGCTATTTTTTTGTCTAATTGTGAAGCTTTTAAAGCCGGGACTATTCTGCACACAACTTTCCTGTAACGTAAGCAGATAAAGCGATTTTAATTTTGAACAGAGGATTTCCAGCTTTCATCTCACGTGCAAATCCTGGTGCCAAGCACAGCTCCAGGCACGGGCAGGCGGCGTGAAGGCGCGGAGGGCAGGCCCGGAGGACGCTCGGGCGCCGGAAAGCCCGTGGCCGGCACAGCGAGCCGGGCAGCGGCACCTCCCGGCGGGACCGCAAGGGGGCGCTGCGGCGGGAGCGCGCGGCTGGAGGGAGGGGACGCGACCCGCGGCTGCCGCAACACGGGGGCGGAGGCGCAAAGCAGCAGTTCGGCAGATTTTGGTCTCGGGAAACGAACCCCGAGAAGCGACCGCCGTCCTCGGCCTGGCTCAGGCTGCGCACTCCTGCAGGCGCTAAGGTCCGCTCGGCATGTGAAATTATGCACAAACTTCGCTTTTAAATAATGTGCTTACTTCTCTCTTCCTTTTTTCCTTTCTTCATTTTCCTTCCTCTCTCCCTTCTACATCTTTTCTTTCCTTTTCATTTTTCCTTTCTCTTTCTGTTTTCTTTCTTTCTTCCTCTGTCTCTCCTTCCTCCTTCTTTCCCCCATGTTTTCCTTTCTTCTTTCCTTTTCTCCCTCCTTATCCCCTTCCTTCCTCCCCTTCCTTCCTCCCTGTCCTTCCTTCCTTCCTTCCTTCCTTCCTTCCTTCCTTCCTTCCTTCCTTCCTTCCTTCCTTCCTTCCTTCCTTCCTTCCTTCCTTCCAGGAATCAACCTTAGGTCTTGCACAAGTTAAGTAAACACTCTAACACTGAGCTAAAACCTCCAGGCCTAATTTCAGTTTTAAAAAAGAATCTACTTTATAATATCCATCATACTGAAATAGAAAATACTCAAAGGGAAATGCGGTGGGGGAGTGAGCAATGAAGGATAAAGAAAAAACATGATGGTGATAAAAAAGGGAAACAAAGCTTATGTGTTTAGGGCATGAGGGTTACAGGGTGAGTGGGGGAACAGGAAAAAATGAAAATTAAAGTGGGTCATATCCTGGCACAAATTTCCAATACTGAGTGTAGTCACGATGTGTATATACAATGTACCAATAAAGGTAAAATTTTTACACTATCTAATTTACTCTAGAAAAATGTCTTGGTGGCCTCCTGCCGCTGTAGAAGTCTCTGGAGAGCAGATAGCCCGAGCCCCAGCCTGCGGATCTAGCTTCAGCCGCGCGAAGCTGCACAAGCACCTCGCTGGGGCGGGGGACGCGCTCCCCTCCCCGCAGTCTGCCCGGCGCTCTCGGGCGCCCTGAGCCCTCGGGAGGGCAGAGCCTCCACACTCTGACCTGAGCCTGCACTTCTTGCTTAAAACGTGAACACGGCCCCCAGTATCACCCCAGGGGTCTTAAGGAAAGTCAGCATGTGCATTTCCTCCTCTGGGAAATTAAATTTGCAAAATAAAACAAAACGAAAACGAAGTATGCTTGAGACACTTAAACGCATCTTCCACGCCTTGTTCCTTACCTGGTATTCACTGAATTAACACTGTCTTTAATGTACGGAGCCACCAGAGAAGGTCATGAATTTCAGCCAAGCTCACGTCGACACCATGATGGGATATTATTGCGCCTGGTACATGTCATGGATTCTGTTTACTTGTCACAGGACTCAGCGTAGATAAAACTACGGTTTCTCCGAGCACCGACTGACCTGCCGTTACCACATCTTCCAGCATTCTTTCTATATTAAGTACATTTTCAGCAACATCCATCCAGATGCAAATTCATTAAGCAGACATCAAGTATTTAATGCCTTAGAATTAAAACTGAGTAAACAAACATATGCTTATTAGTATTTATTAATAGACTGGTAGGACATCCGGGTCAGTATTCATTTAAAATCGAAAGGCTTTTATTTGACATACTTTAAATGAATTCTCCTTGATTTTAAGACAATTTGCTATCATCCAGCCTTCTGTAAAGATGAGTAATAGCCTTCAAACTAAACCTAGATAATCCCCAAACAGTATAAATGGATCTTTCTGCAATGTGTCTGTGCAGAGGGTTAGCTATTAAAATTAGCCATTGTCCTCATACAATGGCTTCTCAAACAATTTTCATTTTATTGGAAGCCACTACCGTCCTGCACTTATTCCATATCTTCCTTCAGTCATAGGGTCTGGCAGGGCCGGCGTCTCACTCTAGTGACAGTCCGTGGCTCTGTGGTCCAAGCACCACCCTGGCCGTGGCCCCAAGGTCGGGAGATGTGATGTCGAAGACCCCAACAGTCCACCTTGAAGCAGCTCACACTGTGCAGAAGCAGAACTCAGCGCAATGCATATCCTCCGTTTCCAGGGTGCGCGGGGCGACACTCCGCTCTACAGAGAAAATACCCAACATCATCTTCAGATCTGTTCCCCAAATGGTCGCGTTTAACAGTGTTCTACTGGTGCCCACTCTTTTATCTTCATTGTGGCCTTTCAGGTGACTCAGAGGATGTAATTTGAAGCAATTTCCATTTCCGCTAAGAATTTCATTAAATCCCTAAGCTCCTCTATCCTCACAGAAAACCCCAAATTCAATACCATCACAGCCAAAGGGGGTGGACCAGCCCCTCTCGCAGTCCGCTCACCCGCGACACCGTCTCGCGTAGAACGCAGCCGACGAGGGTGATTTCCAGGTATTGACAAGCACCTGGCTCACAGGTGATGCTTACTGTGGAAGAGTGCTATTTATTCAGTTTTAAAATGATATTTTTTCTTATATATCAAACAGGCTGTTTGCCTTCTGTGGTTTGCCAAACTACATGCAGTGGGTTTTGTCTTTACCTCCACTGATCTGAGATCTTGCTCTAACTTGCTCAGTCCTTAACTCTCCAGTAAATTCTATCATTATCATCCGGCACCTTGTGCTGACTACTTTGTCACCTGTCTCTCTAGTGCAAATGTGTGTGTTGAAATGATGCCCGCGTGCAGAGCCGTGCCCCGGGCCACTTGCTTTCCTAATTGCTTGTACTCAGCTCTCAGCTGGAGTTTACCTCCGTGTGTAGCTGTGAGTGGCGGCTTAGCAGAAATTCAGATTAAGTTACTAAATCTTGACAGAAGTGCTGAAGGCACTTTGCTTGCAAGGCCGTTCCGTCTGAGTGCTGACAATAAGGGGAGGTTAGGAACGAGGAAGAGCTACTCAGGGACGCGTAATTTGAAGTCTATCAGATCTGCGAAGCTGCAAAATAGATTAGAAACACACGAGGGGATTGCAGTTCAAACGGCGAGCAGCGCGAAAAGCAGGAAATTAACGTGCTTGATAATAAACGGCAATCCGCCTATTAAAAATAGGCCTCATGATGTGAATTAGCAAAACATAAAAGGCGCAGTCCGAGCTGGCGCGTCTGTGTCTGTGCACGTGCCCACTGCAACGCGGGTTCAGCGTGTGCGCTGGCTCTGCCCCTCTGGAGGGTAGTAACTTACTTGTCTTCGGGTTAGAAACCGTCACGGCTGCCGCGGCCACCTGGGAGAGAAGCGCCCGCGGTGGCTCAGCGGGGCCCGTGTGCGTCTGAAGACGGAGACCTCGGTGCGGGTGGCGCCAGCCAGGGGGCTGGCAGCTGGGAACAGAAAGGAATGAAGGAGGAAGCGTCTCCTGGGCTTCCTCAGGGGCCCCGGGCCCCGCCGTCCGTCCTGCCCAGGGGGTCGCTTGTGCCCTGGCTGGTGCAGGGGGCACCCACTGGCTGCACGCGTGAGTGCGGGGGAACCACGCGTGAGTGCGGGGCCAGCCCTGCTCCCGGCGTGGGCGCGTGAAGGGCCAGGCACGCAGGAGGCCGCTCCTCACCCACAAAACGATCGGGCTGGTGAAGTTTGCTGCTGCCCCGTGACTTGAACCATCTCCTTTTACCCTAGAGTGTGCTGTGCCGACCGCACAGCCCCGGTTCCAGGACGGCCATGACCCGCCAAAGTCACGGGGAGAAGGGTCTGTAAACAAGGCTTGTTTCTGCCCTCGACACAGGGGAGGTTTGGCGGCTTCCGAACGGCTGCAAAGCCCCGCTGCTGTGCCGGACTCGGGAACCGCAGGGCCAGGGCCGCCGCGGGGCACACTGGCTCCGACGGGGAGATTTTCCACACTGATTCCGAGGACGGGAGAACGTTCTCAAGGCTGGCACAGCAGCCGCAGACTTCACACACTCTACATGTGCAAGACGCAGAAAGGTTCTCTGAACTTTGGATCAACTTTTGCATTTACAGCCTCATTTTCATCTTATAACCATGACTATAGAAAGCAGGCAGGCTGAGATTAACATGTGTGAGTTATCAACAGATGTCACGTTCCACTAGAAATGCAATTAGATATTTGGATGTACAGAAAAAAGGAAGTTTGCCCATCTACATTAAAACTTGAAAGAAATAAAAAAGAAGTCAAAAGTGCGAATAAAATCTAACCTCTTGACCTTGAGCAGTGTACGTTTAATACAGCAAAGGTATTAAAATCTAAGATGCAAACATTTATCTCTGGGAACTCAAAGGTCTCAAACCTCAGTATAGATCTTTACCTTTCAGGGCCTCAGTTTCCTGATCTGAAAAGTGGAGACATTCATGGCACCTGCTCAGTAGTATCTGGGTGAAGAGCACGTTAGGTGAAGTGTGTGAAATCCTTCATACTCACTGATCCTGAGTTCAGGTTACAAAAGTTTTGTTTGTTTGTTTGTTTGTTTGTTTTGCTGTTCCTCAAGCCAGGGACAGCCCCTGCCGGCAGCCTGTGCTGTGAAACACAGAAAATACTTCAAAGTTTCCTAAGAAGGGAAAATAACTACCAGCCACATGAAGTTTACTAAGTGTTGATTTATCTTACCTCTACTTAGAACCTATTAATGGCTACTGTGGGAGTGAGTTTAAAAAGCTTTTATCTTGTAAGATTCCATCATTCTAAAGTGAATTATGCATTTCTAAATCCTCAGAAAAATTGAAGATATTTGAAACGAAGGAAAAATAGTCGTTGTGTCAACTGTACAATAGCTGACCTTTCGGTACAGGAGAAAAAAATATGTACTATGATGAAAATTGAAAGCAGAGATGTTTGAAAAGATTAACAAGACTTCAGAGGTCCACTTAGGCTGGAGTCACTGGAGAGGATTAGAAGATGTCAGCGTACATGAATTCTCCAGGCAGCACTGTCCCAGGAAGAGGCAGGACCTTCATTAATTATCAAGGTGGGCCGTGGGACATGCGCTTTCTAAAAAGGCATCAGTGAAAAGCTTGGCTGATTTTCGTACTGATATATTATCTGGAAAATCCAATTTGATTTTGGGCATGAGCAGTTGCTTTAAAGGTTTGGGAGTATCTACATATGAATACAAAGGAGAATATGTCAGGAGATCTGACAGACACCTCAATCATTTGTATTTGACTTCCCCGTCAGTCTGCGTTGTTAAGACCGAGATAACATGAGCTGGTTTGCGGAGATGTTGTGTGATCTGTACCCAGACAGGTTCTCAGTGCTTCCGGTGCTTTTTATTTATTTATTTATTTTTTGAGACAGCATCCCTTGAACTCAGCAATCCTCCTGCCTCTGCCTCCTGAGTGCTGGGATCACAGGTATGAGCTACCATGCATGGCACTGCGGTATGTGGTACTGATTGCTGGTGGACATGAGTCTCAATGCCCAGTATTGTATGTGGTTACCAAGGATTGAACCAAGGACCTTGTACTTGCTAGGCAGGCGCTGGAACTGCTAAGCTAAATCTCCAGCCTGAACTGAGTTAATATTAAAAGCCTGTATGTTGGTGTCTAGTAAACACTAAGTTTTTAAATTATTCTTACACTGACGGTGATGATAATAACCACAAAGACATCATAATTTAATACAGCCGCAGCCTTGCTGACCCTGACCACGTGTCAGTCCTGTCGATTTAAGTCTGAGCGCAGGTGGTGGGACCCGGGTGAGCTGTGGTCACGGTCACGTCTGTGTTGCGGGCAAGTGAGACAGAGACGATTCAACACGAAGACAGTAAGTTACCAGCTTTCTGCACAGGAAAAACAACAGCGGATCAGCAAGAAAACAGCAGGTGCTCTATTATTGTGAATGCAAAGGGATGATCAGTATCAAAATCCCCGAGGAACATGTACAGCTAAAAGTAATGAATCTAGTGATAAACAGAAGTTATTAAAGTTGCAACAAAACCTCAAAGTATATGTTTTAAATCATTCTTTATTCATAAAACCTGCCGGATAAAATCATCATCACAATCTTTTTCTAAGTGTGTATTTTTATCACTCCAAAGGCAATCACTGTGTGATACAACTGATTTCTGTCATTTTATTCCACACAAAATACTTTTGAACACATATCTGCATTGAGAGAAGAGCTAGGAAGTGAGCCAGTGTTAGACGAAGCCAGCCGAGGAAAATCATCTCCCGGGGATCCACCCCTGACCGAGTTTACACGCACAGCCTGGAGTCCTGGAAGCCGACCGCCGTGCAGGGCTCTCTGGGTGCCAGGGAGGCCGCGTAGGTGCTGGGCACGACGTCACATGACCACCAGTACCCAGTCCCATACGCTGGCAGCTGTGGCCTAGCAATCCCCACTTCGCGGCGGGCACATTAACTCATCTTACGTGCCAGCAGCAAGCCCAGCTTCATGGGTAACGCAGTCTCCTTTAGCATAAATTCCATCTTCGATGAATACGTTGAGATTAGTGTAATCTATCCTTAGAAAATCATATTTAAATCATTCGCTAGTTCATTGAATTTAAAATTCAAATTATCATAAGGATATACTGAAGTTCTATCACTATCATGAGTAAAACTCTGTCTTTTCTTCAGAAAGTACTTAATACTGTCAGTCACTTCGTGGTAGACTTTGTGTTTAGTGAAGGGGTGAACCGTGTTACTTACACACCAGTGGACATCTTCATTCTATTCATCCATTAAATACATCAAAAATAACATTATCTCAGCACAAATTGAATAGCCACGATATTTGTACACAGAGAACAGAGGTATTATACAAAAACACTTTTATTTAAAAACTAGTGTTTTGCTGGGTATGGTGGTTCCCACCTGTAATCTTAGCTGCTCTGGAAGTTGAGGCAGGAAGATCACATTTGAGACCAGCCCGGGCATCTTAAGGAGAACTTCTCATAATTTCAGAAAGAAGCACTGGGTCTGCAGCCGAGTAATAGAGCACCTGTCTAACGTGTGAAGGGCTGAATTCAATCCCTGGTACCACCAAAAAAAAAAATTAACAACGACAACAAAAGACCTTATTTTTTAGGGGTGAGCATATAAAAGGAAGTCATTAAGTTAATGTGATGGAGAGAAGAATAGAGAAACCAATAAACCCCTTGAGTTTATGGGAATAATTGATGTGGTTAGAATTATGGAACAAAGGAAATGGAAAAACCCTCTCCCTTCAGAGACTAGACGTCCAAGAATTGTTGAACTCAGTAACTGTGACAAGACAGAAATAGAAGTTCCATTATATTTCTAAGTTAATATCTATAGTACAGTGTAATTATTACTATAATTATCCAGACTATTCCTGGCAGTTTTATATAATTTTTAATTTGATCATTTTCTAAATTAAAAGTTGATACATTTTGTCTTACTAGACCAAATGAAATCCTTAAAACCATTTCTAGCCATACTTCAAAAATCTCATTAAATATTTTTATTTGACCAGTACTCTCACTGCGAAATGAGGTACAGTATATTTTTTTAATTTTTACGGACCCTGTATTTTCTCTCACATCAGGAAACTCTCAGTAAAGCTGAGCAGCCAGACCACGAGAAGGTAGTGAAGCATGGAAGACATTAGGATCTAACACTGTGCTGATGCATAGAAAATTAAAATGATTATTTTTTTCACTACTTAACTGAGATTCCGTGATATCAAGTCTGCCAAGTGTCTACTGAATAGAAGGAAGCTTTCTGGAACCGTCACTTTAAAAATAACTCCTCGTCCAACTTCAGCAGATGAAATCTTGGGGAAAATCTCAGAAGCCCGACTTTCTTCAATAAAAATGACTTCATTTTTAATTTTAAATTTTCAGTCGTGTTTTGTTAGTGCATGTCAATACACGTAGTACATGGTGCTCACATGCGTGCAGAGGTGTTGGCACATGCGCGACCTGTTCCTGCCTTTCTGTTTCCATTCCCTTGTCACTTCCCGGCTGCCGGAGACCCAGCTGCTGTCTCCTGTCACCTGCCCTCCATTGTGCCCCTTAATAGCTTTTGGGCTTTGGAAATTATATGATATGGAAGCATGTGCTAGGTGGTGTCCCCGTGTTTTGCATGAAGCGTTGTCCAGGTCTTGGATACCTCACTGTGACAAGGAACCGCGCCTTCCACATGCCAGGATTTATTCTTGTTTTTTGTTTTTTGTTTTTGAGACAGGGTCTCGCTTTGTAGTTTGAGCTGGCTCTGAGCTCACTATGCAGCCCAGGCACGCTTCGAACTCAGCAATCCTCTACCAGGATTTATTCTTATTACCATTTATTTTATTAGCGCATTTTCGCTACACATGATTGCACTCATCTCAGGGAGCAGACACAGGTGGTGAATACACCTTGATGCTCCGTGTTCTCTACCTACCCTCCTCTCCCCATCGCTAGATCTTTCCCTCTATTTAGTATTGTTGTTGTTGTTTTGACTATTTTGGTTCAGTCTGAACATATAACGAGCGTGTTCGTGGGGTAGTCGGTGCCTGCCCACGACAGCTCTTAAGCCCCTCTCTGCCCCCGGCCGCGGTCTGCCATGCGCGGGCTGTGCTCGGCCAGGCGCGGAGGGGCCGGGCGGGAGTCACCCCGTGGCTGGCAGCTCCTGAGGGACGACCGGGTCCTGCTGCAGCCGCAGCCGCAGGGGAGCCGCGGCCGCCCGGGCCGGCGGGAGAAGGGCGGCCGGGCCGGAGCGGGTCTGGCTTCTGCCGGAGGCAGGGTCCAGACTACACCCGGCGGTTTCATATAATTTTTAATTTGATCATTTTCTAAATTAAAAGTTGATACATTTTGTCTTACTAGACCGGATGAAATCCTTAAAACCATTTCTAGCCATACTTCAAAACTCTCATTAAATATTTTTATTTTGCCAAAACTCTGCAAAATGAGTGAGCCTCCTCCGGAGTGTGCTAGTCAAGAGCGGAGACAAATCCTCGCGCTTTTCCAGCCGCAGTGAAAACCCTTCTGAAGACACACTCGAGTGCTCTGCTTCCCTCTCGGGCCTCCCCGTAACAGGACTATTTGCCTGTCCGGGATTTAGCGGGGCCACGCTGCCCAGGTCTGCCCAGCCCCTCCCCGGCCAGCGGGAGGAGATGCCACCTCTCTGCCCCCCAGCCCCTGCCCCTGCCAGAGAGCGGACACGGACACGGCGTGCTTGAGGGAAGCTCCTGACGCCATGTGCCGGGGTCTTTGGACGCTGGGGCTCGCGTCCAGGGTATCCAGACGCGGAGGCTCGGGTGGGGGTCGGGATCCATCGGGCTCCGGGGCGGGCCTGGCGGCCTGTGGGGGGAGGGCAGGGCCTCCGGGAGGGGCCGGGGCCGCCCGGAGCGGGGCCGAATGAGGTGGCGAGGACACGGCTGATTTTACGAACCCGCCCTCCCTGTGTGCTCTCCCTGGCAACAGCGTCACTGTATTTTTCATTATAGCTCAGAGACAGGAGACGGACTTCCCGAA
>PVIC010025601.1:0-25170 GCA_004025085.1 Thryonomys swinderianus
GATGTATCCTGTACTGGTACAAACCCTCAATGTTGAATATGATCACAGTGTATGTATAAAATGTGCCAATAAAGTCAATTAAAAAGCATGGTAATTTAAAAATACCAAAGATTTATTATGACACAACTCTGAGGTTCAGAAATGTGGGAACTTAAGGGTTCTCTTTTAGAACTTTCATTAGACTGCAAAATAGTTGCCAAACATAGAGCATATAAAGATAAGGTTCTCAGGTAAATTTAAATTTTTAGGTTAATAATAAATAACTTTTAGTGAAATGCATAATTGAGGTGTGCTGTTAGTGAAAACCACTATCTGCTGTTTAGCTGAAAATTGAACTAGGGACTCTATATTTCATCTTGCAATCCTAGGCTCTAGTTAGACTCATGCAAAGATTTTACATTCATGAATCCATTCTGAAGACGGCTCGCCTTCATGCCTCACAGACTAGGGCTGCTGTTTACAGAAAACGTCCATTCTTTGTCACGTGGAATTTTCTATGGCATAGGCTCAAGGTCACTTTGAATGTCCTCCCTGTATGTCAGCCGGCTTCTTCCACAGTGAGTGATTTAAGAGAACACAGCATCATTTGTGATTTTGTCTTAGGAGCCATAATCCATCATTTCTGAGGTATTGTACTGGCCTCACAGGTCAACACCATTCACTGTTTGAGGGCATCAATACCAAAGGCAAGAACCACTGGGGAACATCCTGGAGGCTGGCTCTGCCCACTGGAATACATGGAAATTTCAGAGAATATAAACTCTGTGAAGGCACAGATCTAGTTCTCCTAATTCTTTTTCTTTTAAACAGGGTCTCACTTTGTAGTTCAGGCTGGCCCTGAGCTCACTATGCAGCCCAGGCAAACCACAAACTCAGCAGTCCTCCTGCCTCTGCCTCCTGAGTGCTGGGATTACAGGCGTGAGCCACCACACCCAGCACTGTGGTATGTGGTACTGATTGCTGATGGGCATGAGCCACCATGCTTGGTATTGTTGTGTGTGGTTACCAAGGATGGAACTCAGAACCTTGTACTTGCTAAGCAGGTGCCGGAACCACTGAGCTAAATCTCTGGCCCTTCTCATTCTTGTAGTTTCAGTGGCTATCACATTAACCTATAAAATTGTAGGTACTCAATTAATATGTATTCGATGAACAAGTAAGGGTACTCTTGGTCCAGAAATTTTGAACCAACTGTTGTTTTTGGCTTCTAGATTCTGTAGGAACAAGAGCTGCTTCCCCAAAGAGATTGGGAATGAAGAGATCAGAATGAAAATAATAGAATTTTCAGAGGTTTTCTAGTTGGATATATCATTGATGTTGCTAATAAGTGATTATGATGGTGATGTTGAATGAGTATCAAGTTCTGTGTTGTAAATTTCTTTTTATGCACCTGGTTTCATGTATGCAATTTTCCACTTAAGCATCATGGAAAAAGAGTAAAGAACTGTGATCCAGATATGAAGAATGCTAGTACACACATCTCATATATGTACACACAGACATGCAATATTGTTCTAGGTTAAAAAAATGGAAAGGAGGGCCAGGGATTTAGCTCAGTGGTTCTGACTTCTGCTTTGTAAGCACAAGGTCTCGAGTTTGGTCCCTGGTACCACACACCACAGTGCCAGGTATGGTGGCTCATGCTTGTAATCACAGCACTCGGGAGGCAGAGGCAGGAGGATTGCTGAGACTGAGGCTCACCTGGGCTACACAGTGAGCTCAGGGCCAGCCTGGACTACAAAGTGAGACCCTGTCTCAAAAAAAAAAAAAAAAAAAGGAAAGAAGTTCTGATAGAATTTCGGATGGTTTCTTTTGCAGAAAAGTACCTGGCATAGTCTTGATGCATAAATTACAACCAAGGAGAAAATAGACAGGTTAAGTTATTATAAGGCTGCATTTTAGAAAGAGTGTAGGTAGTAATTTAAAGCTGATGGAGATATAAGAGGAAAAGTTTACATGTGGAAATAAAAGTAGGCATGCTCTTATTGGCAGTGTCATTGTGTCAAGTTCTGTCCGATTTCCATGTGTGCTGGGATTTGTGTCCCAAGATAGAGGACTGACCTATGCAAAACCATGAGGTTGTCACCACTCAAGTCACAGGTTACTCCTGAAGTGAATTTAGGGGATTTATTTCTTTGCTAGTGGAAGCCACCAAGGAAATGATAGAAAGTGAAGACCTTCCTCCCCAAGCTTCCCATCCCGTTCACCATCTTTCCACAAATGTATGAATTAATACTATGACCACAGTGGTCTGTTTTAGAACAGGCCTACCAGTTTATTTCTTGATGGCTTACAGAGGGATATTTATCTCTTTACACCTTCCCAGGAGGGTCTGCAAGGCAGCTTCGGCTGCTCTTTGGACACTGGTACAGGGATCCAGCTGAAGTGATTGGAGCCCTGAAATGGAAAGAATACGCAGGATAAGCAAGCAAACAAGGAGAGCCAGACCCCAGTGGAAGAAGCCTCCCATGCCAGTGCCCAATTTATGAGGCAGTGGAAAGCCCCCACTGAGAGTCAAACCTGGGTGGGACACAGGTCCTAATGCTCACATTTTACTCTGAAAGTCAGAATGTGGAGCTACAAGTCTAGAAACATAACATTGAAATAAGGAAAGAGTGCTGGAGGTGGAGGTCAGCAGCAAATTGTGGGATTAGCATGTGTGAGGCCTTGGCTTCAGTAATCAGTATGTGAGAAAGGAAGGGTGGGGCAGAAGAGGGAGGACGGAGGTTAGAAGAGGGAGGACGTCCTGAGTTTGTGATCAGTAGGTTTAGACAATTAGAAGATCAGGCTGTTGGGAATGACATACACAGAAGTTTGGAGCTGAAGGTTGCTTTACATTGTAAAGAAATTCCAAGGCCTAGACAACCTCAGAGATAAAACTGCATATTAAAATCTTCTAAGGACTGATTTGCTTAAAATATGTTCTGTGCATGTATAAAACCCCATTGAATCACAGTATTTTGTAACATTAGATGAGACTGGGAGCATTCAGAGTGGTATGGCTGTAGACTGTCAAAAAAATAGGTACTAATAAATGTATATTTAATTTTTTTTCTGTTTCTGGAATCATGTGAAACTTGGAACTAGAACAGTTTCTCCTTCCTTAAAATATAACAATGAGCTGGGCAGAATCTAGGGTTGGCACTCACGTGTGGTCAGTTCTTTGTCTAATAATTCCACATATTGACCGGTCAAATTGAGGACAATGGAATCTAAATTCAATAGAAGAAAAAGTTAGTGATTTCATTTTAGGAGGGAACTGGGTCATGTAAGACTCTTCACCTGGTCAGAAAGTAGATGGTCTAGTAGATGGTGAGTGAGCAAATCCTACAACAGCTTCTGCCATCCTTCCCCAGGGTGATGTTAGGAGAAACTTTACTGGGCTGAGCCCCGAATCAGGAAATGGTCACTCATCCCAAGGGTGTATGGGAAAGCTCACACCATGGACGTCTGCGGGGAGAGGGCAGGTGTGTTCAGGCTGTTGCTCTGTGCCAGTATGCTCCTATATTTAATACGTTTTCCAATGCAGTTGTGGTAATCATGCATATCATCCAGGAGGGAATCCATAGGGTTTAACTTGGTCTTAAAAGTGGCCAAGAGTGTGGACATTTCAGACTAGGTTAATTGGAACAGGTCTCAAGATACAACTTAGAATTTCATAATAGAAAGTCTTTAGAGGTTTATTTGATTTCTCCTCTATGTTAGCAATTAGACAGCAGAGGTAATGCTGAGAAGTTAACTGTGCAGAATCTCATCACAGAACCAGGATCAGCTGGTCCCCACGTCAACCAACTTCCTATTTGTATCATCTATTTGTATTGTGTTTCTGCCCAAGCTCTCGGTTTGAACTGAGGTTAGAAGGCCGACTGTGGCTTCAATTAAGGGATGAGGTGAAGGAAAGTATGAAAAGGCAGCAGGCTTGGAGCAAAGTCTTGGGGAAAACGAAAGAGCAATTATGTGAACCGGAGGAGCACGAAGGTTCAGGGAGGGAGTACTCTGCTGGGGGAGAGAGTGTTGGCAAGTCAGGGGAGGTTGTAAGTGTTCATCTGTGAAAGAACGCATGTTCTCTCGACAGATGGAATTTTTGTCTTCCTGGGGTTTTCTGAGGAAGGTGGTGGGGGTGACAGTCATGCCAATCATACCAGTTAAGCCTCGAGTAGCTTTTTGGTCAAAACAAAAACTAGATGGGAAAGAATTTATCATGTGATAGGGAAGGCGGATATGAACTCACCTGTGAGTTGGACAGCTGAGCTCCTAATCATCTCCCAGCTGCTGGTGAAAAAGGGGAATGAGTGTGTGTGGAGGAGCCACAGAATTGCCTGATTTTTCTTTGCCTACAAGAGATGAACGCTACAGAGAGGGCACCGGGAAAGTGACTGTGCTGACTGAACGGCTTGTGGCAACTCGATTGGTTTAAGAAGCACTGAGGGGGGTTAGTGAGGGACATTTCTGGGTGTGCCTGGGGGACATGGAGGTTGACCTTCGGTTCTATAAGTAGTTCCTCACTTCTCTCTCTCTGGCACTGCTCCTCCGCTCTGGTCCCCGGCTGCTGTGAACTGTGCACTTTCGTTCTGCTATGGCCCCATCTGCCATGGTGTTTCTGCTTTGGGAAACGGACCGTGGATCGAATCTCCTGAAGCTGTGAACCAAATTAAACCCATCTTTTAAATGACAGGCATTTAGTATAGTGTCTCGGCAAAGGGAAAGCCATCTAATACAACCACCCTTTATTTTCATCATCTTATAAATCCTCAAAAGGCAATTCTAAAGGCCAGAAGCATTCACGCAACTATTTATTGATTCATTAATTGATTGAAAGTTATAGCTGTTTCAATTTAAATTTATTCAGGGAGGCACTGGGGATTAGGAAACTAGTCAACAGATAAGGGCTTCTGACACGTGGGAGAGCAGATGCAGCATTAGGAGAAAGGAGAAGAGGGCCACGTGGGAAGATGCTCAGAATCACCGTGGTCCTCGCGAGACAGCCTGAGCTCTGGCCAGAGAGCTCTGTTACGTCCTCTGTTATGCTGCTTGCGTGGGATTTACACTCTCATCCTGGCTTTTTCTGCTGGCATCTGCTGTCCACTCACCAGTTTCACACAGAACTGCCTATAGAAATGTCTGGCTCTTGGAAGGTCTTGATCAAGGAGATGATCTAGGACCCCATATAGTTCCTGAAGGCCCAGGAAAGGGAAGCAGGTGGTCAACACATCCCGACAAGCCTAAAAAAAGAAAAAAAAAAAAGTCAGTGTTTTCTGGGTCACAGTCCATAAGGTAGGAATCTCATTCCAGAAGGGAAGAAATGCTGAGTGGTACTGGGGAAGTAGTAGTCAAAGCCAGTGGCTCAAAGGGCCTTACAATCATTTCTAGCAGTTTTCCAGTCTCAAGGGTAGAACAGTCAACGTGGGAAGAGATGACAAGAAAGAACCCAGAACTTTAGAAGTCTGGGTCAGAGGGTGATTTCAGAGCTGGCTTCTACTTTAGCTAGAGGAAGCTCCCTGGGTCTTTTTGGCCATGGGAAAGGAAGGTGCACAGGTGCCTGTGCAGGGGCAGCTCCAGTCTTGGGGTTGGGATCCCAGAGGTGGTGAAGGAATGAAATCATGCTCTTTTGTCTCTCCTCACCAAAAAATATCTTCCACTGTCTTCCTGTTAGGCATGCCAGATTCTCAAATAAGATGATGGCAGTCAGCCTCAAGTTGTCCTGCTCCTATGGTGACAAGAGTATCTTCTCATAGCCGCTCCCTGCAGGCACCCTCTGGGCAGCCACCCCACCCTGCCCAGCTTCGGTAAAGAAAGTCTGAAACCTGGACAATGATCCCCATGAGTTAAAAGAAGTCTTTTAAAAAATTTCCTTCTGGAAGCTGTGTGCCAAAACCACAAAAATTAAAACATAACAAAAGCATGAATCCAGGATTGCAGCGATGCCTTAGTGCTGCAGCCTTGATTTCTGCCTCTGAGGACCTCATGGGAAAGTGTGGTCACAGGAGTGATAAATGGGGTCACTGGTAGCAAAAGGCCAGAGAGGATTTGTGTTGATTCCACACGGATAATCTGATTGCGCCATGAGCCCAGAATGATGAGACCTTGCATCTTAATTGCCTAAGATAGTGAACTCTTCCAAGACAACAAATCCATTTTTCAGGGACTTCAGAAATTGGGACCTTGAGCCTCAAGTTAAACAGAAAAGACTCTGGCTCTCCTCTTGAGTACATGTAGTTATGGAATTTCCTTGCTTTTTGTCTGGGATGGTAGTTAATGACTTCAAGAAACAAAATGTATGAATTTGGAGGGAAATATGATGTATACACTTTGCTCATATAGTTTAGAGGACCAACAAAGGAAAAAACATTGTTTTACTTTTTGATTTAGAAAATTATTATTATTACTTTTTTTGAGACAGGGTCTCGCTTTGTAGTTCAGGCTGGCTCTGAGTTCACTATGTAGCCCAGGCAAGCCTTGAACTCAGCAATCCTCCTGCCTTTGCCTCCCATGTGCTGGGATTACAGGCATGAGCCACCACGCCTGGCTAGAAAATTATTTTTAAAATGCATATGAATACAGAGGAATGTATAGAAAAATGTTCTGGGTAGTAGAGTATTAATAGGTAAGCATGAAACATAAACAAGGAAATTGATGTAGATCTTCCAGCAAAACAGAGATGACTTGGTAGGAAAAATCAAAACAGCTAAATGAATGTGCAGTAAATACCTTAAACACCTTAAACAATAAATAGGAAGACAGAAATAATTCTTTAAATATATTGGGATTAAGATCAAAGTATATAATGTATTTATAAAAGATCTCAAAAGAAGATCAAAAACAAAATCCCCCCAAAATAAAGAAACATTTACTTAAAACACGAAAAACACCCAAAAAACCAAAACCAGACAACTTTGGAATTTTCTCACATCAATAAAATGAAACATAAATTAATGGGAAAGCATGAAAATAAAGTGGCAATAATGTTTTAGGGTATAGACAGAGATATTAACAAATATATGTCAGGTCCAGTGCCTTCATTTTTCAATAGAAAAAAAGATCAGAGAGTAAAGTGGTTTGTTCAGGCAATGTAAAACATGGCAAAAGGAGTGGTATATACATGGCAAAAGGAGTGGTATATACATGACAATTGGGTTTATATTTGTACTATTTCATTAAAGCATCAGTATGGTAGCCTGCCATTACCAAGACCAAGTCTTTCTCAAACCTTGTTCTTATGCAAGTGTGATGGAATCTGTACCTATTAGCAATAAGAACGATCTAAACTAACAATCAGTTAGACTTTACATTTTTTTCCCTTCTCAAAATACTGAGACACATTATCTTGACCACAAAACTGTTGGGTAGGCAGAAGGCTCAAATTCTGGATAATTATTATTATTGTTAGTTCAGTAACAACTCAACAAATCTAACACACAGAGCCTTTAGGGGTGATTTCAGCCCTTTGTTAAAGATAGCTATCAATTATCTGTAATGAAAAATTAAAACACCTTTGTTATCTTTATAAAGGACGCTAAATTGAGTGGAAGCTCAGCAAAAACTTCTGAGGACAATTTGAGATTTAAAGATGATAGTAAATTAGAGGGCTGGGGATTTAGCTCAGAGGTGCAAGGTCCTGAGTTCAACTCTGTAAACCACATGTCACAATACTGGTTATGCTGACTCACGCCCACCAGCAATCAGCACCACATACCACAGTGCCAGGCGTGGTGGCTCACGCCTGTAATCCCAGAACTCGGGAGGCAGAGGCAGGAGGATTGCTGAATTTGTGGTTTGCCTGGGCTATCTAGTGAGTTCAGGTCCAGCCTGAACTACAAAGTGAGACCCTGCCTCAAGAAAAAAACAAACAACAACAAACAAAATGATAGTAAATTAGAGAAAGTGGGGAAAAAGTAGAAAATTATTTTCAAAGACTACATTTAGGCTAGGAAACAAACAAGAAAAACCACAAAATACAAAATTTGAGAATTACATACATATTTGTATGTATCTGAGCATATACTACAGATTAAAGTGTATAGATCCTATGATTAGTAAGACTCAGAAAGGAAAGCTTTATAAAAAATGGACTAAACAGATAGGAAAAGGTTAGATTCGACTGGTAATTTTTTCTTTAAATTCTATTCAGTTCTTCTCAGGGCTCATTTAGAGATTCAGCTTAGTCACTGGCTTGTAAAATATTTACTGGACAGAAAAATATACTTCATGGTGAATAATGAAGGATAGGAAGACTTTTCAGTCATGAAGACTAGAAGGTAAAAAAGGAACTTAATAAAGCCCTAGTGTTTATTTAGGATGCACCAGAGGAATTTTCCTTCTTTGACAACAGGACATGAAGAAAGAACCACAGATCACAAAATAACAGAAGCAAGTTGTGAGATGGAGTTTTACACTGCTGGTAGTGAATGAAGCCAAATACACACTGAAATGTAGTTTCCCAGAGATGTAAAGGAAATGATTCTCTTGTGCTTATGATTGCTGACTGATCATTTTAAAAGTTGGGGCTTTGCACTCCATCAGAGAGTAGAGGGCCCAATAGTAAATAATTCAGACTTTGCCGGCCCTGTGGTCTCTGCAGCAGTTAGAATGGACTTCCAACTTGATTGGCTTTGGGAGCTACGCTGGGGTTTGGGAGAGCAGAAGTCTTTGTGTGATTGGTGGGTTACGGAGGCGTGGCCTTGGGGTTTACCTCTGGTTCCTTGCCTCGGTCCTTCCACCTTGGCATTCTCCCTTGCTCTGCTTCCCAGCTGCCACACAGTAACTAGCTTGATCCACCATGCTCTAGAGCCATGTTATTTCTGGCTTGAAAGCAGCTGACCCTGGACTCAAACTGGGAACCAAATTAAACCTCTCCTTCTTGAAATTGTTGGTGTCATCTATGGCATCCAATGGTGGGAAAGTTGACTATTATAGTCTCTACCAGCTAATCAACTCAGCTGGTGGACAGTGAAAGCTGGTATGGACAAGAGAGAATGAATGAATATGGCCATGTTAAAATAAAACCTAAATCAGAGAAATAGTCTGCGGATTTGATTTGGTTCATGGGCTACACCCCTCTGATTTCTGGATGAAATGGGTCTTTGAATTTGGGAAGTGGAAAAGGTAGTGCTGCAAGGTAATGCCATCTTTATCCAAACCCTAATTTTGCCTTGAATGTTGTCCTAATTTTTATATTCCCTAAAGCAAACCTGGAAATGAGGGTTTTTAGGGAAAGTAATTTGTTCCTGGAGGTCAGTTCAGGAAGCAAGTTTGGGAAATAGGCATAGATAGGGACAAAAGCTAAGAGAGGGAGCAATAATGAGTGTGTTGTCCTAAGCGGTATTCGATCTTCCTGAGCTGTGAAGAACCTGGGAAATGTGTCTACAGACTCTTGTTTCTCACAAGCTTTCTTCCCCACCAATTCTAGTCCACACTGTTTAGGTCAGTCATGGTTCCCACGGCAGGAAGCATCCTCAGGCAGAACAACACAGGAAATCACCAGCCTGAATGGGAATCATTTGCAGGTGACCTCTAGGCTGGCCAAGGACACTGACAATGCTTTCTACAAGCACTACCTAGAGCCTTTTCTGCTCACTTATTTCTTCTGAGGAACAAAGATCCCTAAAGGGACTCACTTACATCTTCAAAGAAAGTTCTTGTTTAGAGCACGATCTCCTTGAAGTAGAAGCTCACATCTCTGTCAGTAAGAAGCTCCAGGAATTTTTTTGAGAGCCTTCAGGCTTTCACAGACAACTTCACTATGGGCCAAGTGATACAGGCCTCCGATGACAGATTCCAAAATTATCTGCTTATGCTTCTTCACCTATTTAAAAAGAAGGTCTCTTAACCGCCGAGAGTTTTTCTTTGTGTGTGTATATTTGAAATGTTGTAGGAGTCTCCATACAAGGAAATTGAAATTCTGTTAATTTTACATGTACTTCAACCCCATGGCCAACACTTGTACTAGGGTTTTTGATTTCTATAAAATCACCAGGTGTGGATTAGTAAATAATTATTTAAAAACTCTACTTAAATGCACTAGTTTCCCTGTGAGTGCTACTGACTTTGTGAGGGGCCCCAGATGCCGTGTTGCCAAGCCCTCAGATAGCCATTTGCCTGAGAGTGGCATTGGAATCCCAGGCACTCTGGTTCATCAGAATCAGCACATCTCGGAGATTCCCATGCTTCCAAAGGATTGGCTCTCTCATGAGCTAAAATGAATACATTTGTCTGTTTATTTAAGGGAGGTTGCCAAAGTTGTCATAAATACAGTTACAAAAAGGGCTTCCTCTGTAGAGCAGAGGAGGAAGCCCTTGGGTCTTATAGGGCCTAGGCTATAGACGTGAGCAGCCCACAGTCAAAGTTATGTAGTGAGAGAAGGAGAATACCTAGCTAGGAGCACACTTGTCTCAATGGCAAAGTGATACACGGATCACAGGACGCATTGATGTTATTCCTTCTCTGGATTGGCTGAGGCAGTTTACTCCAGGGCTGGAAGAAAGGTAAGGAACATGATTCTGATCACATTTTGCTATGTGCCTCCCAAATCTGTCTTTCTACCCTGAAAAGGCTGACCGAAGGCAGGAAATGGTTTATAGAGGTTTCTTCTTTCTCTTCCACTCCCTGCTTAAGGTGTCCCTGGTGGGAGTTAGTCCCGCTATTACTGAAGCTCCCCTTGAATGCATCTCTTCGAATTTCAGCTCCCACTAGGCTCCAGATCCCACAGGAATACCCCAGGGGCCCAATGGCATGCTTAGATGATTGTTCTCACTTGCCTCAGAGAAGAAAGCTGTGCCTGTTATGCGGTAGTTCTCTGAAGGGGAGGTGAGGGCCGGAAGAAGGCACTCCATGGTGTCCAGTATGACGCTGTGTTGCCAGACTGCCATGCTCCTAGAAAACACAGTGTATAGGATATTTTTCTCCTGTAAATAATGGAAGGAATCTTAATCTGTTCATTCTCCAGGTAATGATTTAGCTAAAAAGGAATCCTTGATTGAAGACCATCAAGACTTAAAATTTGAAAAACCAAGTATCAAAATGAAATGCAGCTTGTCTAAAGCTGTCCATTTGAATTGCTTTTCTTTGATGGGGAATGCTGAGTTTGGTCTGATCCTATCACCTCTTCCAAACCCACTTTCCTATCTCTTCCCTGATATTTTTCTTTGACTGAATCCTAGGTGACTCATTTATGCTGCAAATTTGACTTTTCTTCTCTTTAGATTTTCCTTTTTTATCTATCTGGTTCTACCATGTGTTTACCTTACCTGGCGAGGGCACATACTCCTATATGATGGGTATCAGGATTGCTAAGTAGAGTCCACAAATTTTCCCCCTCATCAGATTCCTTTGCAAGGGCTTCTCGCATGGCTTGGACTTGCAAGCATTTCAAAGCTGCAGTTGACAGCCTAAAGGAAAGAGCAGGCTCACGAAAGTAAGTCAGCTCTATACAGGGAACTGTGAACTCCCATGGTCTCTTTCCTGTTCGCCAGACTGTACTCTCCTTTCTTGAGTTAATGGATGTTGTGGAATGGAAAAAGAAGTACCCCTGCTCTCATGCTTTTTAGCCTTGGATCAAAAGGGATATTCAGATGATGTTAGCTGGTAAATAATGATATTATAGAATCTTGTCAACCCCCTTCCATGAGAAAAAAACTCCTAAGAAGGAAATTTTAAAAATACCATATTTGACTGATGCTCAAATAATAACTCTGAAATCAAGATGCATCTCCTAAGTGGTTTGAAGTGCAGTTGCCATTGGACAGACAATAATAGTGATATAGTTGCTATTTTCCTGCATTCACATGTGCATGCTTGTGTGTAGTTACAGTTCTTCACACTGTTGTGCTTTTAGTAAGTTGCATGTGTTAGACCCAACACTGCATGTGCTGGTTTAAATGCTATCTAAAAAGTCTTTAAGAACATTGTACAGGGCGGGAGACACAGTCGGTGCCATTGCACCTGGCTGCCTGTTGCAAGGTCCTGTGTTTGATCCCTAGTACTACAATAATTTTTTTAAAAAGCTGCACTATGCTCAAGTCTTAGACTTGATGGCATATGGTATTTATTTTCATTTTCCTTGGTAAACTTAAATATCACAGAATTTGAGCTTTCCTAGAATAATCTCAACAAAGGAAGCCAAGGGAAACAGAGTGGGCCTGTAGGCAAGGAAGCAGATCCACCTACTCCTGTTCTCACTCCGGGCAGCTACAGTGGGTCAAGAAAAAGAGCTACCCGGCCTGTGCCACGGCCGAAGGATTCTAGACCCCCGCTTCTGCACAAGTATCTGACACTGACTTCGACAGCCCCTCTTCGGAAGCCGAGGGTCGGCATCACTCAGGCAGCCTCCGCTTGCAGGCCCCTTACCTGCGGGGTCCAGGACCTGCGGCCGCTCCCCCTGCTGCATCACCCGCCGCCTGCTGCTGAAAGCAGAAGTGGGCATCTGCAGGTCGAGTGTGCAGCTGACCAGCTTGAGGAGCAGAGTGAACAGCTCCGACAGGGAGGTGACTGGGACTCCTGGGGAGAGCTCTTCATACATAGCACAGGCCACCTGCGGGGACAAGGACTGAGGTCAGACGGTCTCCTCTCCCCAAGGCCGTCTTTTCCCTTGGCTGACTTTTCCTTTGTTTTCACACCCATGATTATTTTCCATGTTGACCGTGTTCAGGGTAAAACACACAAAAAGGAGGATTTGTTTGTCTGTAAACTTCTTGCTTAGCCTGTATTTCTTGGGACTGCTGTGTTGGCACCACAGCTTCCAGGTGGCACCAGTTATCCATAACTGGAGAATGAGATGTGTTTCAGGATTGCAGCTTTCCAACACAAATGGTGCTCTGGATATCGCAAAGGCTGGTTTGGAAATATAGGTGCATGATCTATTTTGGGGCTGATGAGAAATTTGCTTCCCAAAACAACAATCCAGAGACAAAGTTATGATGAAGAGTAAAGTTAGGCTGGGAGAGCAGAAGTAGACGTTCCAAGGGGGAGCAGATTACAGCACCAGGCACAGCTCTGGGCAAGCGATGAAATGTTCAACTCCCTGAAACTGCATCTATCCCAGCGATGTCGTCTTCTAACCTGGTCTCCAGTTTGTCTGTTAAGGCTCGCACGAGTTTGCTACTGGAGGCTGGGTTTTCAGCCAGGGCCTTCCACAGAGTCCTTGTGTCTCTGGAGAGGCAAGGTGGGGAGTTGACGGGTACAGCACAGCTCCCCAGACTGTGAGCTTTCCTGTCTGACTGACTCTAAACCACATGATGACTGATCACAAGTTCCAGGGCAGTGGGCCATGCTGTCAGGCCAGGGGCTAACGGAGACGTTCTCAGCACCTGCTCTTAGGTTTGCTGAGGTTTGTTAATGTCCATCAAGACTGTAAACTCTTGCAGGGGCACATTTTAGGCAACTGGACAGGGAAGGAATATTTCCTTTCTAATATTCACATATTACTGTGATGAACATTTTTTAAAAAAAACAACTAAACCTCACATCATTATTATTCAGTAAAGATACTTGGAAAACATTACTTGTGATTCAAATACCAATTTTTAAATTGTTCTGATGAGATGTTTTTAACCTTTGTTCCTTTCCCTCAAACAATACTGCTTTCTCCAGTGCCTTGGGGAGTGGGCTTTCCCAAGAGAACAGACCAGTCCAGTTAGAGCCTCCCTGTCAAGGGGCAGGCGCTTCAGCGCCATGAATGAAGGCTGTCAGCCACTTCATTCATGCGGAAGCTGGCCATCCGGGAGACGGCTTCTAGCATGAATTGAAAACTCTCCTCCTTCTGTCTGAGGACTGGCATGTGATAGTACATGGTGCTCAGGAAATCCAGTAGCTAAAAAGAATCCAAATAAGATATTAAATTACCATTTCCTTTCTATGTGAATGGCCCAGGGAATGTCCCATCCACACATGGTGGGTTGTTGGTGGTTGATGAATTATAATGAGAAGCAACAATTGTTGCTGCATATGGCTGATTTCTCACTCAGGAAGACTGATGAGTTGAGCATTCATTCATAGTTCAGCTTAGGGAAAGTCCACGGAAAGAGTGTATAGCACAGGGGTTATGCTAGGTGTGTGGGGAAGACACTGTTGAGCAGGAGTGATCGGTTAGAGACATCTGTCAGAACTGTTCAAAACAGAAAAGGTGCTTTGGGTATCTTGAGTGTTAATATGGAAATATATAGATATGCTTTGGAGTTGGTGAGCAATTCACTTCCCAAAGTGATCAGCCACACATTACACAGGGAATGAGCTCCAGGCAGTGAGTGTGTGGTAAGTACTGTCATTCAGCGTGGGTCTTAAAGTGTACCAATATCAAGGGGCAAAGTGGAGATGGAAGAGGAGGGCACCTTGTCAGACAGACACAGGTAAAGATTTAAAATTGAAAAACACGAGAAGTGGCAGAGAATAGAGGATTTCTAAGGCAGTGAAACTATTCTGTGTGATAGAATAGTGGACACATGTCATCACATATTTCCCCAAACACAAACCTTATAGTCTGTGTAAACTCCTGCTGAACATGCAAGTACATGAGAATCCCATGCTTAGTGTGGGGCTGCTGCCATGACCAGCTGTGTCTATGATATAGTATGTACTTGGTAAATGGTTTTAAAATTGCCTATTTGAAAGTATTTAGCACAGGAGTATTTTGTTTTCCCTCTCTCCCTGCCTCCTTTCCTCCCTTCCCTTTTTATTTTCCTTATGTGATACCAATGATTCATTCCAGGGTCTTTGTTCCTGCGCTATAGCTGCAGAAATTTTTATTTTGTATTTTGGGACAGGGTCTTGTGAAGTCATTTTATTGTCTATTGTTCAGGCTGTGGTTGATCTTGTGATCCTCCTGCCTCAGCTTCCTAGAGTGCTGAACTTACAGTCACATGCTACCATCTCTGGGTAGTGCATGGGTAGTTTCTTTCTTTCCTTTTTTTTTTTTTATTGAGTTTTTTGGTATGTTTTAGGTACACATTACAATCACATTCATCAAGATATATCTCAATTTCTCAATCATGCTGTATCTTGATTCTTATTTTTTCCATTTTCCTGCCCTTCCTTCAACCCCTCTATACTTCTCTACAGGGGAAATTTCTAATGCTCTCACAAGAAAGCCATACTGGGGAGGATTTTTAAATTAAAAGCAATTGACCTGGAGATATAGGGACAAGCCCTTCTCACTCTGCCTTCATCAAAGGTCTTTTCTTCCTTATTAGTGTTTGAATAGCTTCTTTTCTGTCTGACCCAGGAAACAGGGTAGAGGCATCTTTGGAGTGTTTAACTGAGCTTTCTGAATCCTACTTATAGTGCTGGAGGAAGGACGGAGCACTGGCAGCCCTTCTTACTGCCCTCACACCAGAGGGGTGAAGATGAGTGTGATTTGCTGCTGGGGTAACTCTCCCTGGCCGGACAGTGTCCCCAAAGTGCCCACCCAGCCACCCTGGTCCTCACAGACCTCACAACCCAGATTTGCATAGCCCAGATTATCTTGCTCAGAGCCAGAGAGAGAGACACTGTCTGAAGTTTTCATGCCCAGAGCATAGGCGGTGGAGAAAGCCCTCACCAGGAGCCCTGTGGGCTCACCATGCTGGAGGCCTCTGAGACTGTGTGCTCTTGCTGGCTGCCCTCCCAGGGCAGATTGAGGAGCATTTCGGTAGGGCGAGAATGCAGTTCAACTCTGCACCTCGTGGCCAGCTCACCTGGTATCCCAGAGCAGCTCCATGCTCCTTCAGGGTCGCAATCATCCATATGCCACAGGCCTCCGTACACGTGGGGTTGAGGCTCTCCAGCCCATCCAGAGTTTCCTCCAAGAACATCTGTATCTCATCAGCTGGGATGAATTTACAGACAATCTGAGGATACACCCAGAAACATACATGTTATGAAGTACCTGGCTTATGTCTGGACACCTACAACTTGTTATTATTGTCTATTATATGATACTGAGAATCCCTGGGCTATCCTAGCCATTTGTTTGCAAAGGGCCGAGGCCACTGGAATCGAGGAAATAGAAGAGAGGCCCGATCTTTTATCGCTAATCTTTTCCTGGTTATTGTTATTCAGTAGACATGTTAGTTTTCTGATTTAATTATGCAACTTGGGTTTGCTGTGTTATTTTGAAGAATAACCTAATAAGTTAAAAAGTAAAGGAATGAAAATTGTATTACTTATGTATATTAACTATAATATTTTTTTATATGTGGCCCAAGACAATTCTTCATGCAGTGTAGCCCAAAGCAGCCAAAAGTTGGCACAGCCCTGTCTTAGATTCTGGGACCTGGAGTCCGGTGCATGAGAGGTTCTCAGGAGATGATGACTGGATTAGTGCGTGTCAGCTTGAAGGACTGAGCAGCCTGAGCAGCTCTAACAATAGCTGAGAAGGGAGCTGTGGTCATTTTCCTGGCTTGTTGAAGAAAAGGAGTAAATGGAATTTCAGGAAGTGTATACAGGGGGCCATCTTATTGGCTTCAAAGCCCTTGCTTCTTCCACACCACCCCACTGCATCACACACCCTAGGAAAGGCACCTTGTCCTCAAAGTCTCAAATAGTACGACATAATCCAGGGCAGGTGTGGACTAGGCACATCACCTAAGGTTAAAGGACAGGACAAAATGTCTCTTGTTTAGCTTGATAGTCTAAACTATTATCTTCACTCAAAACAGGGACAGCCTAGGCTACTCATTTGGAAATTAGCCCAGCATCATCTGTCTAGACCTGGCCAGTCTTCTGTACCTCTTACCTTAGCCATTTTAGAGGAAATCTTGATCTGGACCTGCACATCATCACATTTCAGCCCTTCCTGTAAATTCTGTAGTCTTTCCACTTCCAAAGGAATGCCTATGGTCAACAAAGGAAAAAACACATAAATCTTTAAAGATCCACAAAGAGCTGAAAAAGAGACTGGCTACATTTTTGTGTGACACTAATTTTGCTCTTGGATTTCTTTACCCAACATGCTAATGGTTGCTTGATGAGTTGCTAAACGTAGAAGTGAAATCAGAAGGATCTGTCTCTACATTTTAGAATTGTGCTAAGTAGTCTACATGCAATGGCCTCATTTATCACTCATAAAACCATCAGAAGGAGACTCTCCTCTTGATCTTCCCCTATTACTGATGAAAACTCTAGGGCAGAAACATGTGAAGCCAGTTATCGGAAGTCCTAGAGTGAGTTAAAATGGGGAAGTCAGAATTTGAACCCTCACATGTCCAGCACGAATGCACAGGCTCTGATAATTGGTCTACTGCTCTACTTTTTGAAATTTCATTTTTTAGTGAACCATTTTTAAGATGTTAAAACTGTAGTTGGAAGTTTGCATCAGCAACTGCATAAGTGATTATTGATATCAACTTAGAAACAAAGACCTAAACAGTAATGATTTTCTGCTTGGCAAGTTCTCCCTTTCACCTCACTGAGGAGTTTTTAGGTATGGACAAGACATGGAGATTCTCTCTTGATTACCCAGACGGGTGGTTGGGAGCCAGTTTCTTCTGGGGAACCTTCAGAACCCACCAAAGAGTCGCCTTGGCCAGGGTTCCTCAGTTGTTGCCCCAGTTTCCACTAGTTCCACGCAATCAGAGATCTGTCTCCAAAAGGAATCCAATTGCTTATCTGGTCAACATTCCACCTGCGACTGCAAGTGGGGATTCACCAGAGGGCAACTGGAGAAACCTGTCCTCTGCTTCAACAGTGGCAGTCACCCTAGTGGCATTTACTGGCTGGCAGAGTAACCACTGTTTGATTAAAATTATATAAGGGACAGAAAAAAAGCCTGAAGAGATCTATTTTACGGCATTTTAAGCAATATCCCAGTAGAAACACAACATATACAGTGCAAGATTAAAACATAGTTCTAACAAAACACAATGTACTATAAGAGATCAGCAGTTTACAAATATTTAAAGCATACAACTTAGAATTTAGACCGTTTTTGAAGCAAATACTAAAAACAAGGACTAGAATCTGTAGAATAAAGTTAAACCCTATGAAGCAAAGTTACAATTTGCAGAGAATAATTAACCTTTTAGAGTTCTGAAGGAAAGAAAACTCTTAGCTCCGTGAAGTCATCTCAGTGGGACCTCCAATATGATGCAGGAGAGTTAAGGCCTAATTCCCCACCTGAAATGCGAGTTCGTGTTCTCTAAAAATCAAAGAATGAATTTTAGGAATGATGGAGGTTTGAGTAGGAAAATTTTATTGAGAGAGAAAGCTTCTGCCTTAAGAGAGACAGAAGGGGAGCCCGGAAAGTGGGTAACCCCCCTACCTCACTTTTTAGAGGGCTTTTATGGAGCAAAGCCACGAGCTGAGGTGGGTCTGAAATAGGGGGTTACCAATAAGATTCAAAAACGGTAGATGGGTTACAATTGACCAATGAGTACAGTGGGGGCTTCCAATAAGATCTGAAAGAAATGGGCAAACCGTGACTAACCAATGGGTAAATGAAAAGCATAGTTACTTCAGCAATTTTTGATTGAATAGGGTCCAATGAGAAGTCAGGCTCTAGAGGGTCTTGCTTGTCAGGAGACTCCTCCAGGTGGTTCAAGGTCCTGCCCATTATCTGGGGACTTTGTAATTACTGTCTTCCAGGGAGGGGCTGGATCCAGACTTTGACCTTCAATCCTGGGAGGAGAATGAGGCCTAGTAGTGTAATTTCTCATTGATGGTGTTGACCTTCAGAAGGATCCTCTTTTTTTGCAAATCTTTCAAGGGCCGGCCCTCTCTATCTGCCTACATATGTCTAGCTGGCTATTCTACCTATAATAGTATTACTTAGGGAACCTGGAAGGTTACCTAGCATTGTTATCATAGTGCAGTTTTCTCTGGGAGGGAATCACATTGACACATGCACTTGTTCAGTAATTTAAATCAGAGACCTAAAAAAGCATTGTACCTATTATGTTGGATCTTTATAGTGCTTCAGATTTATCCTTCAAAATACCTCCAGAAAAACAGAGCCACTGAGGAAAAACATGATTTACTTCGGATCCAAGACAGAGAGAAATTCTGTGACATAATTATGGCATCAGAACTGGAAAGCAGTGCATTGCAGGGGTGGTGAAGAATGCCGACAAGAGAAATGAATCTCTGCTCTCTTTGCCACCTCTACACTTATCTTGGTTGTAAGTTGCAGGGAAGTTGAGGCACATAGGTTACCATCCTCCACCTGCCCACCTGATCAGAGATGGAAGTCTTTCTACAGCTAGTTTCCAGTCTTTACCAAAAACTCACAAGCAAAAACAGTTTGTATTTCCATCCAGGATTTACATGTATGAAATGTCTCATACATGCGTCAATGAAAATATATTTATTATTGCTATTTGCAAAATAGTTTTCTTTTTTCTGTAAAGGTTTTATTATTTTTTATTTTATGAAAAAATAAAACAAAATTCATAACGAAATAATAAGTAAGAATAGTCAATGCACTGTGTATCATTTTTTCTTCCTTCCTTCCAACCTTCCTTCATTCCTTCTTTCCTTCCTTCCCTTTCCTTCCTTCCTTCCTTCCTTCCTTCCTTCCTTCCTTCCTTCCTTCCTTCCTTCCTTCCTTCCTTCCTTCCTTCTGTCTCTCTCTCTCTCTTTCTTTCTTGGTACCTGGGATTGAATTTGCATCACTTTCAAAGTACAAAATGTAGACAAAAAGATTCCTCTTACAAAGAAGAAACAGACTTTTTTTTCATTGAAATTTTTTTGGTCTTTGTGACCTATTAACTTGATATCACGGTCCACTGGTGGGGCCTCTTACAATTTGAAAAACACTGCTGGAGTTATATGTCATGTTCTATACCACCTGGACTCACAACAGAATTCCTTGTTCTGTTTTTTATTTGGCTCGTGAATCCTGCCTTCAGAATCAGACTAATAGTATTGTGACACTTTGTGGGAAGTGGCTCCGGCCAGGGCATTGCCCTAAACCGGGGTCTGCTCTCTGGGAGCAGCCCTCAGTCACCTTGGGAGGGGCTTGCTCCCTCAGCAGGAAACTATCTTGCATTTTGCCCTGGGCCTCTCCCTACCCCCTATAAGGGAAGTATTCTGAGAGACAAAAGCTGCCCTTGAGAGTTACAGCTAGTCTTCAGCATAAGAAACCTGCAAATTGCCTAGAAGGAAGTTTAAGAGCAGGGAGAGCACATTCCGTAGATTCTTAGATGTTCCCTGGCAGATAGGTTTATCTCTGTATTTCCTGTAAACTAAGATCGTGATAACTGTCGATGTTTTGCTATTATTCACCTTATTGATTGTAAAATTTTTCACGTGGGCACTCTAGCTAGAAATACTATAAAAGAGCACTGAAAAATAAACTCGGGGTCCTGTTCAGTATTGATTGAGAGGCCCTCCCAATCCCATCTTTGTCTGTCTTGTGTTTTTCTTAATCCTCACCCCCTGACTCAGGTACCGTCCGATTTTGCTGGTTGGCCCCGGCACACTTTCACTGGAATCAAATCAGGAGACATGTATGGTTGACATATTTTAAATGAGCATGATCTATCTATGTACCTATGTATCTATCTATGTATCTGTCTATGTATTTATCTATGTATCTATGTATCTCTACCTATCCATCTATCCATCTATCATCTATCATCTATCTATCTATCTATCATCTATCTTTCTATGGACTATTTCATACCTTATTTATCACAGACATGCCCAGTACCTGAAAATTCAAAGCAAAAGCAGATACTCAGTGGGGAGCAGTCAACAAGACCCCCAGCCTGAGAACCCCAGTCATCTGTGAGGACAGCAGAGAGTGGGATCTGGCTAAGATGAGTGTACAGCTGCTCATTTCTTCCCCCTCCCTAAAAGTGAGAGCTTCTACACAGCAAGCAAGTCAAGACTGGGCTACAGAACATGTGGTTTGTGGAGAAAGAAGAGGAGGTAAAGGAGCTTTAGGTACAGATGCTCTCACCAGAGGGAGGACATTCTAAGGGGAGGAGTGTAGACAATCAATGAAATTCACACACCTGCCTGTAGATAAGAAGCATTCATAATTTTTAAGGATACAGATTTCCAGATGCCTCCCTTTCTGGAAAATCACTGTGAGAAGCTATATTTCAACTTCATCCCTCAGTGAGTCCTAGGTGGCCAAGGTGATCCTTATGAGCAAAGTTGTTCTGAATCTACCATATGTATAAGGCAGTGTGTTAATGAAACAATGTGCTTTGGGTGACAGAAATGGCCCTATGGGTTCCAGTTCAGTTCTGTGGCCCTGAAGCTGTAATGCTCTTGTTTGGCAGGAATCAAGGTGGTTCAGGGTGGCTGGGGTGCAAGTGGAAGGGGAAAATATTACAAGATGAGGTAGACTGAATGAACTGGATGAAAGACATGTTTTATTCCCTTCAAATACATATAATGCCTCTTAGTTATTTGTGATACACTGTCCTCAGTGGTTTTTAAATATCATCATAGAGAAGGTTAAACAAGTACCATTGAGTAACACTTCTGAAACCGTTACAGGTAAGCACTGAGCCAGCTGCCTTAAAGTAGGACAGGAGGAATTATTTCAAGTTCAAATGAGGCTGAGATCACCATGGATACAGCTGAGCTGAGATGGCATCACAAGACAGGATATGTACTACCTGAGGCCTTAGGAAAGAGACAAATTCTTTGACCTTACTTTTTCATAGTAAATATCTCTTTTGTATGCATTCTCACTTCCCAAACACACTAGATCCTGCCTATCTTCTTATCTCTCTTTTTCTGACTTTTCTTCTCTTCTCCCCTCCTTTCTTTTTGTTGCAACCATTGAGCGTGAAGAGGCTGAAAAGACAAGCCCAGTACCTGAAAGTGGACCCTTGCAAGGTTTGGGAACCCCAGCTTGGAAACTGAGGCAGTCCTGTGAAGGACGTTACCTGAGAGCTCTCACTATAAAGATACAGGGCTTGGGCCATGATGTCTTGATGAATCCTGGTGAGAAGTTCCTACTTCGGAGCACCGAGGGTCACAGTGCCATAGATTACTATGATATCAGTCTTGCTCAGGCTCTTTTTCCCAGAAAAAACACTCTAAAGGTCAGGAGGAGACAGAAATAGTGTGATCTAAGGATTTCCTTTTATTCTTCTTATGTAATTTTTTCCTATTCTTGAGACTGGTTAAGAGACTAGACTGGGATGAATGAAGCCAGTCTGAAGTTAACATACTTTTAATTGTATATCAGTGTAAATGGCCAGGACCATCAGGGAGTCCTCAGAGACCTTAACAGAGGTAACTGCAGGAGCCTTTGAAAATTGTTATTGGAGCCCACCTCTCAGGGAGGCAGAGTACACATGAAGGAAGCTGTGAATTGCCTGAGCAATTGGGGCAGGAAAAATACAGGCACATAGAGGGCTCCTTAGGACCTTCCAGGGGACATCCCTGTGTAAACTTGTCATATAGCTGACTACCTGACAGGGCCTAGGCTTGAACCATCCTGACAAGGATAAGGGACTAGGACCAGGAGAGGGGATAATGTGGGGAAAGATATTCACTGTAGAAAATTGTATTATTTGTCATGTACTGACTGAGAACTTTAAAAAAGATGATTCTTTTTACCTTACATCGATTCATGAAGAACTTTTCTTTCTCCTGGAATGTTTTAAGAACTTTTAGAACAATATCCAAGTGGCTCTCAGCACAGCATCCTAAAATAGGTGCTATCACCTGAAACCAGAAGAGGCACGAAATTGTGAGTTGAACCACCTATTCATTCAGCATACATTTTGTGTGTGCTTGTCACATGGCAGGCACTCTTCAGGCAGTGGGGATGCCGCGGTGAACAGAGCACATTAAACTTCCTGCCCCTGCAGAGTGTACATACGGGGGAGCTGAAAGGGAAGGGTTCTGGGAAGTGAAACAACCACAGAAATTCAACAAACACGTCAATCTGTAGTGTGCCGGATGGTGATAGGTGCTACAGATGAGATAAGTGGGGAAAGAGAATGGCTGGTGAGGAATGAGGAATATTGCAATGTTAGTCGAATCCTCAGAGATGCTCTCATGAATGTGGTCACACTGTCCAGAGCCCTGAGAGGCCTGGGAGGCTGTGAGGAAAAGTTCCACGCGGAGAGTTAAGAGCAGTGGCCCAGAGCTCCACTGAAGGGGGGGAGGTGTGTGTGTGAAGAGTCACAGAGGAGATAGGCGCGAGATGAATTTAGATGGAGAGGAGTTTTAGCTTAGCTTTTGAGTTTGTAATCTCAGATGGGAAGCCAGTGGAGGTTTGAGTTGTCTGATACTTCTATTTATTTACTCTTTTAAAAGAAGTTTTACTTTACCCTTGACAAATAACAAGTGCGCACAGATTTATGGGTATAGTGTAATATTTCGGTATATGTGTGCATTATGGGGATGATCAAATCAAGCTGATTATCCTATTCATTTTCTCAAATACCATTAGCTTCTTTATGAAGAGAACATTTAAAAACTCATTCTTCCTAGCTATTTTGAAGTGAAGTTATTACTAGCTATACAGCCTGATATTTTAAAGGATCACAATGCTGCTGAAATTTATTGCATCTTAAGTGGTTGAGAATCATGAGAGCTGGTAGCTCTAGTTTTGTGCTTTGAAGTTAAATTACTACATGCCCAAGCTAGCTTCTCACCTCTCCTTCCAAGGTGGATTTCATCACTGTATGTTCATTGTGATTTGTGTTATGGAAGTTGCACTAATGAGGAATACCTTCCCAGCAGTTCCTGGCTATCAAGATTTGAACACATTTCCTCCATCACCCTTCCACTGTGCCATTTTAACCTTGGAGCCAACAAATCATAGACTGAATCCTCTGAAATCATGAACTGAACTTCACTTCTCCTTTAAGTAGCAGATGTTGGGTATTTTGTTTCAGTGATCCTATGTTACTAACATTCCCATCACCAGAAGATGTTTGGAAAAACCCTTTGAATCCTTGTTGACTGACATCCCTATGCCACGTGTCTTAAGATATAAATGCTAGCTCTTTTTTTCTATTTGTATTTGTACTTTATAACTCTCTGTGCTTATTTCTCATCCAAATTGTCTTTCTTTATTTCCTCTTTCCCCACCTTTTCTACTCTATGATACCTGTGCCCCGTTGTCCTAATGTCATTTAATTTTTTTTAAAAATTGAATTCCTGATGGGTATATTTTATATACAGCTCACAATCACACTCAACATTGGGAAATTTGTACCAGTATATGACACTAGTTAATTCTCATTTTTACCCATATCCCTATCCACCCTACAACCCCCTACCCTCTTGTCATTTAATTCTTTCTAACCCAAGGCCTGCATACACTGACTCTCCAGTTTATCTAGAAACTGATGTTATGGGTGCTTTAAAAACAAGTGATCCCTCTGGGAAAATCAGCACCAGTTTCTGGTTTTAACTTCACCCAGACTCTCAAATTGACACAGATGACCCACTACTTCTGTTTCATATGCCTTTTCTTCCCAGAAGAGATCCTCAAAGTTGCAACTTCAAACTCAAGTTTTCTCCTCTTCTGGCACTGCTCACTATGCACTGCACATGAACACAGATAATCTGGTGGGTTCTATTTCCCCTGATTTTACCTTGGGACCAAGTGAGTAAGCCGTGGACTCTGGAGCCAAGACTCGAATCTAGCTATTCCGACGCCAGAATTGGAACTCTAGGATGCCTAGGAGCCTGAAAGCCACTGAGTCCCAGTGAAAAATGACACAGTCCTGTATGAATATGAATATGTTACTCACCTGAGGTCAGTTTAGTAAGTGCCTCAAGAGTGTGGGACATTCAAGATTGTGAGGTTACGTGAACAAAGTATCTGACAAGATACTCTGACTAGAGATGGATGTTACAATTTGTCTCTGTGAATGCTCCAAACATTAAATGAGAGCAACCATAGACACTTGTATTTAAAACAAATTCAATTTGTTTCCTAGTTTATAGCAGAACTACAAGGGCAAGTAAGATGGGGAAATGGTCTTGGATGATGATAACATCTGACAAAGACAAAAAAAAAACAATAGCAGGGCCGGAGGGTTAGCTCAGTGGTTCCAGTGCCTGCCTCGCAAGCGCAAGGTCCTGAGTTCGATCCCCGGTAACCACATACAATGCTGCGCCCACCAACAATCAACGCCGCATACCACAATGCCGGACGCGGTGGCTCACGCCTGTCATCCCAGCACTCGGGAGGCAGAGACGGGAGGATTGCTGAGTTCTCAGTGGCTTGCCTGGGCACCATAGTGAGCTCAGGGCCAGCCTGAACTACAAGGCGAGACC
>PVIC010025602.1:0-25137 GCA_004025085.1 Thryonomys swinderianus
TCTCCACTGCATTAATTTCTGCTCTGATCCTTATAATTTCCTCTCTAGTATGTGCTTTGGATTTGTTTTGCTCCTCTTTTTCTAGTTGTCTGAGGTTCATCATTAGATTGTTTATTTCAGTTTGCTCTATTTTCTTTTTCTTTTTTTTTTTGCTTTTTGAGACAGGGTCTCATGTTGTAGTTCAGGCTGGCCCTGAGCTCACTATGGTGCCCAGGGAAGCCGCTGCGAACTCAGCAATCCTCCTGTCCCTGCCTCCCATAGTTTGCTCTATTTTCTGAGTGTAGGCATTCACTGCTATGAGTTTCTCTCGCAGAACTGCTTTCATTGTGTCCCATAAATTCCTGTATGTTGTGCTGGGGTTGTCGTTTAGTCGTAGAATCTGTTCAGTTTCTTCTTTAATTTCTTTTGTGGCCCATTGGTTGGTTAACAGAGTGTTGTTCAATTTCCATGTGTTTGTGAGGATCTTGGAATTTCTTCTGCTATTCAGCTCCAGTCTCAAGGCACTATGGTCTGATAGTATGCAGGGGATAACTTCAATTCCTTTGCAGTTACTTAAGCTTGTTCTATGGACTAGAATGTGATCTATTTTGGAGAATGATCCATGAGCAGCTGAGAAGAAGGTATATTCTCGCTTTGAAGGGTGAAAAATTCTGTAGGCATATAATAAGTCTATTTGCTCCAAAGTTTGATTTAGCTCAAGTATTTCCTTATTGATTCTTTGTCCAATTGATCTGTCAATTTGTGACAATGGAGTATTAAAATCCCCTACTATTATTGTATTCATACTACTACTATTGTATTCATGGATAACTGGCTTTTCATGTCCAGTAATGTTTGTTTTATATAGTTGGGTGCGTTAGAGTTCAGTGCATAAATATTTATGATTGTTATTTCTTTCTCTTGGATAGTTCCTTGTATGAGAATATAGTGACCTTCTTTATCTCTTTTAATCAGTTTGGGTTTGAAATCTATTTTATCTGCAAACAAGATAGCCACTCCTGCTTTTTTTCAGTTTCCTGTGGCATGGAGGATTGTTTTCCAACCTTTTATTTTCAGTCTATGGGTTTCCTTCTGAATTAGGTGTGTTTCCTGTATGCAGCAGATTGTAGGATCTTGCTTCTTGATCCAATCTGCTAGTCTGTGTCTTTTAATTGGCCCACTGAGGCCATTGACATTAATGGTTATGACTGATACGGACATATTCAGAGCTGCCATGTTTCCCTGCTCTCGGTTCTTTTCTTCTTTGCTTTTCCCCTTTTCTATTTAGTTTCTTGTTTGCCCCAATGAATTCACTCTCCTGGGTCTCATGGGTATGGAATTTTCTGTGTTTTTTCCCAAGATGTTCTTTAGGATGTTTTGGAGTGCAGGTTTCATATTTGTGAAGTTTTTCAGGTGTTCTTTATCATGGAAGTATCTTATTTCCCTGTGTATTCTGAAAGATAGTTTTGCAGGATACAACAGTCTAGGTTGGAGGTTGTTTTCCTGCAATGCTTGAAATACTTCCCTCTACACTCTCCTTGCACTGAGCGTTTGTGTTGAAAAGTCTGCTGTGATCCTAATGGGCTTCCCTTTGTTGGTGATTTTCTTCCTTTCTCTCACTGCTTTCATTATTTCATTCTTTTGTTGTACATCTGGAACCTTGATAATTATGTGTCTAGGTGTAGCTATTTTTATGTCACGGTGTTTTGGAGTCCAGTAGGCCTCATTTATCTGTATGTCTATATCTTTTCCTGTGAAGTTTTCTGTTGCTATCTCTGACAATAGCTTTTTTATGTCTTTTACACTGTCTCCTGCTTCCTCAGTGACTCCAATCAGTCTTATGTTATTTATCTTTGAGTCATCTAGAAGTTGAATTGATTTCTCTTGGCCCCTTGCTCTTTTCCATAGATTATACCTTTCCTGCTCGTTGGCTGCTATGCTGTCCTCTAGGTCTGAGATTCGGTTCTCTGCTTCATTCATCCTGCTGCGCAAGCTTTCATTCTCCTTCATCATTCCCTGGAGCTCTGCTTGAAGCTGTTTAAAAGGTTCCATTGCTTCTGCTATCTTGGATTCTATCATCTTGCTGATCTCTTCTTTAATGACGTCTTTCACTGAGGACAGTATCTCTGTTTTGATCTCAGAGATGAGTTCTGATTTCCATTTTACTAGATCCGCTTTAGTTACCATCTCCAAGAGTCCTGGTGTTTGAGTTTCAGTTTGCCCTATTTCCCTTTTCTCTGAATTTCCCTGTGGTGGTGATCTTTGTGTCTGGTTTTTTGTGTATTTTCTCATTTCTACTCTTTCGTTGTTATTCATGATCTTCTTTGTCTGATGACAGGGCAATGTTTGTTGCAGGTCTCTTTCTATTATCTGGGGCCCTTTGGATGCAGCACTTTCCTGGGGGGTCCTCCTTGAATCTTTAATGACCCTTGAGAGTTCTCACTTCTGACATATCATGGGAGGTATTTGAGCAGAACAATCACATCATGTTTGTTACCATAATACAATAAATGCCAATATCTGTATTAAACACAGTAAATAAGATAAAAAGTTTTGTTAAATTCTATTCTGGAGACTTTGAGCTTATGAGTTACCTCTATGTCCCTATGCCAAAATTTAGAATTAATCAGCAATGTGTATACAACATACAGATCATAAATGTAGCCCCCGAACCCTTTGGGGATCAAAGGTCACTGGGGAATCAGGGAGGTAGGGAGACAGGAGGAGAATGAAATAGGGTTAGCAGATTTAGGAAGATCTCCTATACCTTAGAACCTCATGTATGCCAGCGGGTACTACAGGATAAAAGGGCATATGTACAACAGTACCAACTGTATGCTGTAAGGCTGTTGGAGGCTTTGCACAGCTTCTTATAATAGTACAGAAGAAGAAATAGGGCAGCCTAAGAATCTTTTACTTCTGGGTATTGCTTCTGACAGGAAGATAGGAGAGGGTGTGGGGACAAGAGGTGAATAGAGGGATCTAGGAGTAGATGGCAAAATAGAAGCTAGATTCCCCCTGCCTTTTTTTTTTTTAATTTTGCCTGCTGTCTCAGTGTGGCTCCAGGAGCACGCTTCCTGTGGAGGGATGCAGGAGATGGCTCCAGCTCCTCTAGGGCCTGGGTCCTCACAACGCAGCTCCGGGGTCGGGTTGGGGCTGGGCGGAGGCCCTCAACCCTCCGTGGTGCGGCTGGTGCCCAGGGTCCATACCTGACTCCTCACTGCACAGCTCCGGAATACAGTGGGCCGGTGGGCGGCCTTCAGTCCACCAGAAACGGACGGCCTTATTTTACTATTTTTAACATTTTTAATTTTATTATAGCTTGACCTTTTTTTTTTTTTTTTTGAGACAGGGTCTCACTTTGTGGTTCAGGCTGGCCCTAAGCTCACTATGGAGCCCAGGCAAGCCTTGAACTCAGCAATCTCCTTTTTTTGCCTCCCGAGTGCTGGGATTACAGGCATGGCCCACCATGCCCAGTGCTGTGGTATGTGGTACTGATTGTTGGTGGGTGTGATTCACCACGCCAAGCACTGTATGTGGTTACTCAGGATCGAACTCAGGACCTTGCTCTTGTAAGGCAGGTGTTGGAACCACTGAGCTAAATCTCCAGCCCTATAGCTTGATTTATTAACTCTGGGGCAATCTCTGTGATGATGCCCTGGAGGCCCACAATTGAAGCAAGTCTTTGCTTTGTTAGCCACTATGTGGCAGTCATTATCTTGGCTCTACATTTTGAGTTTCCCATTGTTGTACATCTTTATGAAATCAGAGATGGTGCTGGTTTCTTTGATAGGGAGTACAATTCCTGGCAATCCTCATTGGCATTTTTATAGGCTAATATCCTTCAAATTTATTGTCAAGCCTCTTTTTCTGCAACACTCCTTTTTATGGCAGTTTTGAATTAAGGCTGCCCATACTGGCCAGAAATCTACCAGAATAGTTTTTTTCCTGTCTCATACCCCTTTTAACATTAGCTTTTACCTTTTGCCACGTCTTATTATCCAATGTTTTTTTTGGTCTGGAAACCAAGGATTGTACTCCCTTAGCATGTGAAAGCATCCTTCCAATCTAGTTTTAGAAGTTTTTATACTGGCAGTTTTAAAAGGATGATACAGAAGTGGGAGGAAAGTCCTGTGCTTTCCTTGAGATTGCCCCATGCCGGGGATTGTGCCTGATCTACCACTCCGGTGCTCATGTCATTCCTGGAAGGTCATAGAACAGGTCACCGGTGCCTGTTCCGGCGCCATTGGTGAGAGTCTCCTTAGAGGTGGGGAACGGGATACAAACTGGGGACACGATAAGATTGACCAAAAGCTTGGTTAGCTAATGGCAACTTTATTGGGCTGGAAACAGATTTTTATAGCAGTGAAACAGAGTCACGAGGACAATGGGACAAAGGAGAGAGTGGGGAGAGAACCCCTTGTTTGTGAATGAAGTCGCAGTTAACCCTTCATCTGGAAGAGACAGCTCCATGAGCTGAGGAAAGTATCTTAGTCTCAAGGACGTGTGAGACCAGGACAGCCTACAGGCATAGCTATCTAGGGAGCAGAGCTAGCAGAGTAGCCAAGGACAAAGACTGCACCATGTCGCCCTCAGGCGCCGGTGGTCAGGAGCTTGCTGGCCTTCATCCACCTGCCCCTGGAGTGGCTCGGCTTTCCGGAGTCTGAGGCTCAATGTGCGGGTTGTATGCTGTTGGCTCCCTCCACACATGGGTACTCGTCACGAAGAGATGGCCTAACTAGTCAGCTCTTGCCCGAACCCATCCTGCCATATTGCCCATGTACTGTAGTGTTCAAAGCCTGAACAGTTCTCAAACTTGTTGGATTCTTACAGAGGCCTCTGAGGTACCTACATCTGAAACTTCCATATTCTCATGAAGAAAATGTGACCCTGAGGGTTTGGGAAAGAGAGTACTCTTGGTCACCAGACTGGTCAGTGGCCAAGGCAGGCTTAGAGCTTGGACAGTGGGTCTGCTAGAGGTTTCTGTCCCCATCCTGTGCCTCGGGCCTAATCCCTGTGACTTTGGGGTCTTCCTCTGCAAAGAGTCTAGGACTCAGTCTTATTTGTTGTTGCTGTTTTGTTTTGAGATAGGGTTTTGGTGTATATTCTAGGCTGCCTTTGAACTCACTATGTAGTCCAGACTGACCTCAAAGTAATGGCAATCCTCCTGCCTCAGCCTCATGAGTGCTGGGATTACAGGTGTAGGGTTCAGTCTTTTTCTGCTCCCTCACTATGACCCTCCACTGCCCTAAGCCCTCAAAGGCTGCTGGGGCAGCTCAGGAACACCAGGAAACGAACCCAGAGCTCCCAGGAAATAGTAAAAAAAAAATACTTTTCCTCAAGGTCCAATCGGACATCTGTCTAGAGGTTCCCAAAAGAATTTCATATTCACGTGTTCTGGGCCACCCAGCCTACTTGAAGACATGATAACTGTTGGCACAGGAGGAGGAGTGCCCCGCCCTCCCCATCTGGGGACGCTCATTACAGGGTCATTCAGCTCTGCTCTCCACTCCCTGTTCCCATCCAGACTCCCTCCCCCTCCCAGTTCACCAGTGGTTTAAGAACAGTGATACACACTGGAAAGGGCGCCAAACATGGAGGTACCCAGAGGGCTTCTCAGTCCTGGTACCCTACTTACTCTGTACTCAGAACTGCACCTCCCCAGCCTCTCTACCCTCTTCACTCATCACACCTATCCCCCATTGATTTGAACCTCAAATCAATTATTAGTAATTGACTGACTTTAGTAGGTAGTTTCTCTCCTGCTCCTCGATTTGGTTATCTCAGAAACAGGGAAATACACCCATGTAATTGAGGTTGCTTTGCTAAGGGAAAGGAGGGGTATTCTCTAATTGAAAATGTCTATAGGCCTGTTTTTGTTTTGCCCCTCACCCACTCCATGCTAATGCTCTGCTAGAAGTAAGGGGGTGGGGGGACTCTAAATAAGTTGCTTTCTATGTGTCTACCTTCAGGTCTGACTCATGGACAGCAAAGCCCTGGACAGCAAAGCCTGTATCTTCTTTGCTGGTTCAGGTCTGTTTCATTCAAGCAGAAAGGGTTTGGGGGACAGGAAGTGAAGGATATGCCACCCTCACTCCTTCAAGTGACCCGGCCAGCTCCTCTGGTCCAGCAGGCTGGAACTTGTATTTTAGCCCTTCCTTCTCCTGACACCCAGTGCTCCAGCTCCGGCCTTAAAGGAGTCATGGCCTCCCACGGCAGGATGGGCTGCCTAGGCCCCTTCCTTGGCTCACCTTCCCACCCAGGTGAGACACAGGGCTTGCTTAAGATGCCCTGGGAGGAGATGTGCCCTCCCCATCTGCCTTCTCTTCATTCTCCTTGAGGGACTGGCTCTTGCCCCACACTCAACCCTGACTCTCTTTGCCAAAGCACAAGAGAAAGCCTAAAAGCCTCCAGGAAATCTGTGACTCAGAGGGCTGGGACCTTACCAAGGTGCCTCTTTTCTGTGAAGTGATGCTTTCTTTGGCCTTTTGTTGCAGGGAGTGCCAGTCACATTGACTACAAGAGAGTGATCTGATCCAACAGAGTGGCAGATCTGCTTCTACCCCACCATCAGGCCAGCTTGGCACATGTTTGCCATCCGCAGGGCACATCCCTCTCCACCCAAAGGGGTTCTTTGAAGATATTGTAGCCTTTCCTCCTCCAGACGGGGTCCTGTCACATCCACCAAGAAGCATCCATACCTTCCCAGTTCTAACCTCGACCAACGGGCCTATGTGTTCCTATGTGAATGTGGGTGCGTATCCCACTTATGGACACAAATGCATTTGGTGGGAATATACAGCGCCCTGCATGTTGGAACTTAGTTGAGACAAAAGAAACAAAGGTATTGAAACCCACCCCATGCTTCACTTGCTGGCGTGTGTGGGGCTTGCACTTGAGGCGTGCATGGGGCTGCACCACCTAAAGGGATCACAAAGTCACTCTGCAGTGAGCTGCAACCCTAGGCTGACAGGCTTATCCACACATGCGCACATAGGTGGGTATGTGCGTAAGACACACAAATCCATAGTCGTGTGTGAGACTTGTCCCCTCCTATGTGGGAAGAGTATAGTCACATGTATGTGCATGTCCTTGTGTGTGACTGCTTGTCACCGATCACAAGGGACTTTGCTTCTGTGCCCTGCTTCCCAGACCACATTCAGCTGGCAGCTGCCTAGTTGGGGCAGGGGAGGGTTCGGTTTGTGGGCTGGGGGAGTCCTGTTTTCTTCCAGTGTGGTGAATTCCTGCCCTGTGTGGCCTTGGCAGCCCCACTCAAGGCAGTGAGAGACTGCGAAACACACCATAAGGAGGAGGGCAGAGAGACACCTGGCGGGGGATGTCCCCCCTGCCAGAACCTGTAGCTGTAGCTCTGGCACAGGAGTCTGGGATTATGTTGAATCATAGGCTGGCAAGAGGGCCAGTGGGAAGGCACTTGGTGACAGCTCCCTGGTTCACCATGAGCCTGGGGGGAGGGGTGACTCAGGTACCCACGTGCACATACCTATTCCACCCGCACTGTCTGGGTCAAGGCCATAAGCAGCTTTATGTATGGTTCCATGTATGTCCAACGCTAAGGCCAAATCTCATGTGAATGGCATTTCATGAGCACATAAGAATTCACCATCTGTAGGACAATGTATAATTGCAAGTTTTGGGTTGTGGGGTTTATGTGTTTGTGTGTACACGTGTATATGTGTGTGCCTGCATCAGTATGAACTCACACTATACGTACCACTAAACCTCACTCCACTGGGCATGAATTGCCTCTGGAACTGAAGTCTCAGCTCTTTTAAAAATTTTTTGAGATGGAGTATTATGCATATATGTTAAGCACATATTCTACCACCAAGCTACACCTTCATCCCATTTTCCTGGTACTTAAAATACAGTTTAGGAGTCAAACAGGGTGGCTCATGCCTGTAATCCCAGCACTTGGGAGGGTGCGGCAGAAGGATTGCCTCAAGTTCCAGGTCAGTCTGGGCCACAGAGTTCAAGGTCAGAGACCCTGTCTATAAACAAATACATAAATAAATAAATTTAGGGATGCAAGTATAGCTTGATGGTAGAGAGTAAATGTGAGGCCCTTGGTTCAATGCCAGCACTGAAGATAAATACATAGCACAGAGAGCAAGATTGCCTAAAAATTTCCCTCAGATAGGGCAGGTGCCTCTGTACTTTGACTGGTTTAATTAAAAAGAAAAAAAATTTTTGAGTCTTCCTAGGTCATGGAAAGCATGCAAGGAGAGGGTAAAAAATAGCTGGAACTCACCCTTCTGGTACAATGTAGCATGTGCATGTCAGGACACCCCAGCTCAGACTCTGCATGCATGAACATGCATATCTGAACAGTGCACACAGATACATACATGGCAAGCTCAGTTAACCCAGCTATGTTCAAAGGGCATGTGCCCAGGCATGAGGTATGTCCAGCAAGAATGATCAGGCCGGAGGGAACATATCATGTATGGACATGACAGGCAAACACATGCCACACTACATGTGAGAAAGGCTTGTGAACTCCAGATGGAACTGCATGGTGCTCAGGGTGCTCCCTTGGGTCTACACCGTCAGAGGTCTCCTCTCATTTGGGACCACAGACTCCTCCTCCACCCTCTGAGGATCTGCTGTGGGGTCCAGTCCTCCCATCACCTGGTTGGTAGGATACCACTGGGTTCACTGTGAGGGGGCCCACACTAGATCTCTCTATTTTATACTTTAATTTAAAAAAAAAAAGTTACAGGGCCGGAGGGTTAGCTCAGTGGTTCCGGCGCCTGCCTTGCAAGCGCAAGGACCTGAGTTCGATCCCCCGTTACCACATATAATGCTGGGCGTGGTGGCTCACGCCTGTAATCCCAGCACTCAGGAGGCAGAGACGGGAGGATTGCTGAGTTCGCGGCAGCTTGCCTGGGCACCATAGTGAGCTCAGGGCCAGCCTGAACTACAAAGTGAGACCCTGTCTCCAAAAAAGCAAAAAAAAAAAAAAAAGTTATAGTACCAAGAATTGAACTCAAGACATTTAGTTTACCAGGCATGTGCAGCACCACTAAGGTACATCCCCGTCCTGCCCTTTTATTTGTTTGTTTGTTTGTTTATTTTGCGGTACAGGGATCAAACTCGGGCCCCTGTGCTTCCAAGTTAGGCGCAGTACCACTTGAGCTAAATCCCCAGCTTTTCTTTACTTATTTTTTAAGACAAGGTCTCTCTTTGTAGTTCAGGCTGGCCCTGAACTCACCATGTAGCCCAGGCTAGCCTCGAACTCAGCAATCCTCCTGCCTCTGCCTCCAAAGAGCAGGACTGAGTCACCACACTCCTCCTTTTTAGACAGGCTCTTGCTATGTAGTTCTGGCTGGCCTTGAACTCTTGGCAGTCCTTCTGTCTCAGGCTTCCCGGAGCTGAGATTACAGGGAGGGCCACCTGGGCGGCTCAAGAGTCTCCTTCTTGGTCCCTCACACCACCGACCTCACCTGTCCCCCCTGCTCTCAGGTCTCGGCGACCTGCGCCCAGTCACACTTCCCCCTAAGAGCTGTGGGGGCCCAAAGCTCCTCACACCCCGCAGACCTTCCTCCCCGCTCCGCTCCGCTCCAGCGTCCCCACCAGCGTCCCCGGCTGCAGCGGGTGGTGGCCGCAGCTCCGCCTCCGCCTCCCGAGCCTGTGGGCGTGGCGCGGGGCGGGCGGCGCCGGGCTCTGGGGCTATAAAAGGCCGGACGCCGAGTCTCCCGCTCCGCTCTCGCGTCCAGCACGCACCTGCCCACCGCCAGCAGCCAGAGCCACAGCCAGAGCCATGGGTCGACAGAAGGAGCTGGTGTCACGCTGCGGGGAGATGCTCCACATCCGCTACCGGCTGCTTCGCCAGGCGATGGCGGAGTGCCTGGGGACCCTCATCCTCGTGGTGAGTGGCCAGTGGGACCGCTCTCTTCCCTCGGGCCTCAGCGCCCCAAACTCTGCTGCCGGGGAGGACTCTTTGGAGACAGCCCCGCCCCGCTCCCAGCTTCCTCCTCAGGCTTAACCCGGGGCCCCAAGCCCCCTCCCCGCCGTCTAGCCCCGGCTCTGACAGCTCTTACTCTCCCCTGGCGCTTTGCTCCTTGCTGGTGACCCACAGGCTGCGGAAGGTGTCGCCTGGCAGTCCGGGACCATCTCGACCCTTTCTCCTACCTCCTGAAGCCACTTGGTTCCCGGAGTCGCAGCCTGGGAGGCTGCGGTGGGAACAGAAGTAAATGGACCCCGATTAGGTTATCTGGGTTCTGGGTGTCTGGCCCCTAATGAATAATTAAGCCTCAGAAAGTCCAAAAGTTGCAGCAAGGCCAAGGCAGTTTGCCATGAATCCGGGCAGAGGGCGCAGGCCACATGGGCCACAAAAAGCAAAGTGGGTGTGGGAGGAGGCTGGACCCCGCAAAGGATGTGGTGTCTGTGGACGCGGCTCGCTCCGTGCAGGGTGACTCCCAGGCCTTGTCAGTCGCCCAGACAGATGCCGCCAGCTTCTGTGCAGAAAGCCCTCCGTCCCTCCCGCCAGCGACTCCGAGTGAGATACTTCCCTTGCCTGGTTCCGTCTCAGGTGCAGCTACTCCTTGGTTTTCTGTGTTACCCCGTGTTCCTGGGTGACTGTGCGTAGTTCTTGGGTCTAGGCAGATGCACCAGTTATAGTTTACATTTCCTGGGCCGGTCCTTTTCATGTTCAGCCTTTTGTTTGGTTACACATGTTTTCCTCTAGATTTCTTCTGGATTTGCTTGTCCCAGTGCATTGGGTAATTTACTCTTTACAGCTCCACCCTCTGTCCTATGATGCTTACCTAGGGTGTAAATAGGGCTCAAAGAGTGGAAGGAGGGCCCATACGCTGGCTAATTAAGACTAGTAGCCATATCAGTTGTGCCCACCTTCTCTCCGCTGTGCCAGGAGAATTGGGAGATGCCTTTATTATCTTCCTGCACCGAAGCCCTCACTCCTCTAATTTGTGACTCCAGCTATGGGCTTTGGGACAGGACTAAGGAACAGCTCCTCCATCTTCATGGAGGGGCTTCCTTATCCCAAGTATCAGTTTGCCACCCCCCCCCAAAGGGAGCAGCCAGTCCTCATCCTGAGCTGCAGGATCATTTATTTGTCTTATCCTAGACCACAAAAGGAAGGTGGTAGGGGGCCAGAGGGTTAGCTCAGTGGTTCTGGCGCCTGCCTCACAGGTGCAAGGTCCTGAGTTCAATCCCCGGTAACCACATACAATGCTGGGCATGGAGACTCACGCCCACCAGCAATCTATACCACATACCACAGTGCCGGGCGTGGTGGCTCACGCCTGTAATCCCAGCCCTCAGGAGGCAGAGACAGGAGGATTGCTGAGTTCGAGGCTTGCCTGGGCTGCATAGTGAGCTCAGAGCCAGCCTGAACTACAAAGCGAGACCCTGTCTCAAAAAAATAAATAAATAAAATAAATAAAAAGGAGGATGGTAGGTTTGTGTAGAAGGCTTTTGGGGCTTAGGTGGATGAGAAGCATCAGGTGTCAGTGAAAAGCAGGTCCTCAGGGCTGCCCTATGAGTAGCGGCCGCCTGGGAGATCCTCGGGTGGTGGATGAGGACCTGATTGCACACCTCTGTGTGGGATCTAGAAGAGCAGTGGCAGGGGTGGGGTTAGCTTTAGAATGAGGGAAACCCCTTTCTCCGAGGCATTTAGTCAGGCCCTCAGGGTGGGGGCTGGCTGGCTAAGAACTTGGGGGCAGGGTGTGGGGAAGGAAGAGGAAAATTAGCCCCAAGGTGGTAGAACTGGCTCTGACAGCTCCTTCCTCCAAGGCCTCTTGGGATGGAGCCAGGTCTGGGCCTCAGGCAGGCAGAGCTGAGGCCAGGGCCTGGCCTGGCCTGGCAGAGCTTCCCAGACCCCATGTGCCTGCCCTGCCCCCTTCACCCCTACTCGCAATCTCTGATCTTTGTTCTCACCTGCCTGTGCACCTTTGCCCTGCATCGCCATCTCTGGCTTCCCTGCTATCTCTTGGTATTCCCGACAGATGGTAATCAAAACACTTGAGGACTCATTACACAAGCACTGACCCATTAGAAAGTACAGGACCCTAAGCATAGTTCCAAAAACTGCCTGCTGGAGTGGTATGGCACCTTTGGTAACAGAAAAGTAGGCCAGGGGACCTGAAGCTAGGACTTGAGCCACTTAGGAGTTTGTTGGGGTCTCAGGGCAGTAGCTTGTGATAGCTGATGAAGGGTATTTTCACATTTGAACAAAGGAAAAAACAGGTAGTACATTCTGTACTTGCTGAACATCAGGGAGCTTAGCTCTCTTTAAACTTTGTTCCTGGCAGCAAGTTCAAGTAACCTCCACTCTCTCTGCCCGGGGTCCACACTGGGACTAGCAAGAGGTGCCACTCAGAGCTGGGATTAAGGACCTCCATAGCTGAGTGGAGGACCTGGGTCTCTTGAGGGCGCAGAGCTCAGCATAGGTGGAGAGAGGAGGTGCTGAGACAGGGATGGACTGGGGAGGGTAAGTGTGCTGACAAGGGGACATGGTGAGGCCAGGGCTCTGACCTCCTAGACTCAGGAGTAGATTCCAGCCCTCCCCCTCTGTTCTCCCACCTCCTGAGGTTGTCTTTAGGGCAGCCGTGGGATGAGGGAGAGTGTCCACTTGTGTGGGCCAGGCCTGAAGCACGGGGGAAGGAGCTGTGTGACAGTGAAAGCTGTCCCTCTACACCCCTTGGGATTCAAGAAAAAACAATGACTACAGTTCAACTGCTCAAGACACCAGGCATTGACATGCTTCTGGTCCCTTTCGTAGGGTCCCATCATAGAGCTTGGACATTATCTGGCACACACAGTCAGAGCAGAAGGGATTTGCACTGGGTTCTAGGAAGCCCTGTCTTTCTGGTGCTGGCAGGTACAGGTTGCTGGCTTCACTCCTTCCCTCTAGAATGAGTTGCTGGGGCTCAGATGAACCTCACTCTTTCTTCGTTGTTTCTTCACACAGATGTTTGGCTGTGGCTCTGTGGCCCAGGTAGTGCTCAGCAGGGGCACACATGGTGGCTTCCTCACCATCAACCTGGCCTTTGGCTTTGCTGTCACCCTGGGCATCCTCATAGCTGGCCAGGTCTCTGGTAAGTCCTTAACTCCACAGTTGGTCTTTGACCCTCAACAACATTCCCAGTAGATATTCCATTCACTGGAGGTGGGTGATAGTCCCAGCAGCAGATCCTAGCAGTGAGCTTACCTTGGGAAGGGAGGGTGGAGAAGAAACTTGACACTTTAGAACCTTTGACTCTTACATTAGAAGCACAAGATTAGCAGTCTAGAGACAGGGATGTAGCTTAGCGGCACCACACCTGCCTGGCAAGTGCAAGGTCCTGAGTTCGATCCCCTGTAAAAAAAAAAGAGAAAGAGATTTGGAGTCGCCTGTAACGCAGTCCAACTGCCATCTTATACAAGAAGTTTTCTCTGTATCACTTCTTGCCAGAACCAGAGGAAGAATCTGTGGGGGTGCTGGCATTCCCACTACGGTGGGCTATAGCAAATAGGCTCTATCTCCTGTCTATCCAGGGGCCCACCTGAATCCTGCTGTGACTTTTGCCATGTGCTTCCTGGCACGAGAGCCTTGGATCAAGCTGCCCATCTATACCCTGGCTCAAACGCTGGGAGCCTTCCTGGGTGCTGGCATCATTTTTGGGCTATATTACGGTAAGATTTCCTGCCCTGCTTTCCTCCCCTCTCTTCCTTTGCTTTGGACCTGTTGGTACCAGGCTATTTGATGACAGACGACTGGGACCTGCCCAGGCCCCAGGCTTCTGACTCACTCACTCATTCACAGGCCTAAGGTAACGGCACAAGGGGAAAGAAGTGAGTTGGGCAAGAGCAGTCTCAGGCCCTCCACCCCACCCACCCACTTTGCCCGCCTGCTGCTGTGCCTCGGGAGTAACACAGCAGTGATTCTGCTCACCCGTGACCTGAGAGGGTGGAAAGGAGCAGCCTGAGAGGGAAGCCAGTTCAGGGCTCTGCTCTCATCCACTCCCGGTCTAATCTATCACCAGATGCAATCTGGGGCTTCGCCAACAATGAGCTTATAGTCTCGGGTCCCAACGGCACAGCTGGCATCTTTGCCACCTACCCCTCTGGACACTTGGACATGGTCAATGGCTTCTTCGACCAGGTATGGACTGGGAACATGGTGGGAATGTGGGGAGGAGAGCCACGCTCTTGAGTGCTCGTGGGCTGTCTGGTAGGCAGGCTTCCTTGACTATTGTGGGATCTCTCAGTTTATGGGCACCTCTGCAGCAGGGCACGGTGGCAGAAAACATGCAACTCCAGTGAGTTCTTACGTTCCAAACATTCTTGCACCACTGCAGCAGGATTCTAGGAACTGCAGAGGACAGATGGCAGGATAAGAGTGCAAGAGAGTCCTGCTCCTCATCCTGTTCTCTTAACTCCCAGTTCATAGGCACGGCGTCCCTCATCGTGTGCGTGCTGGCCATTGTTGACCCCTACAACAATCCTGTTCCTCGCGGCCTGGAGGCCTTCACTGTGGGCCTTGTGGTCCTAGTCATCGGCACCTCCATGGGCTTCAACTCTGGCTATGCCGTCAACCCTGCCCGGGACTTTGGGCCCCGCCTTTTCACCGCAATTGCTGGCTGGGGCTCGGAAGTCTTCACGTGAGTACAGCGCCCACCCTGAGAACCCGGCCTGCTCGGCCTGCCCCGCCCCTCCTGACCACTCATGTCTGTCCTCCAGGACCGGCCGGCACTGGTGGTGGGTACCCATCGTCTCTCCACTCCTGGGCTCAATTGCCGGTGTCTTCGTGTACCAACTCATGATCGGCTGCCATCTGGAGCAGCCCCCACCCTCCACCGAGCAGGAGAATGTGAAGTTGGCCCATGTGAAGCACAAGGAGCAGATCTGAGCAGCCGTGGTCCTACCTTCCCGTCCCTGCCCTTGAGCATTAGTGACTGTGCAGGGAGCGCTCCTTAAAAGCCCCTTCATGTTCCTCCTCCATGTCTAGTCCAGCTGGACAACCTCCTCCAGGACTTCCACTGGGCTCTGCCCAATCCAACAGAGGGAGACAATGGGCAACATTCAGTGTGAGTGTGAGAGTGTATGTGTGTATGAGTACTTGTGTGTGTGTGTGTGTGTGTGTGCTTTTTTCTGAGTGGGGTTTGTTCAGGCTAGGAGGAGGGGCCCCTGCTCAGGTCTGGAGTACAATCCCTGAGTAGGAGCTGGGTGTCATGTTTCTGTTAGAGTAGGGACTGGGTAGGCGGTGAGGTCCAGGTCAGAAGTTTCATGGTTGCTTTTATTTTGTTTTTAAAGTATATATATATATATATATATATAGCAGAAGTTACATGTTAGGGATGGGGGTTGGGAGACTCCATTTTGATAAAAGTGTCTTCACCTCTTTAATCCTTCACTGAACAGTGTACTCTTTTCCTTTTTTATAAACAACAACAACAATAAAACGTATGCCTAAAATTGCCAGTTGTGCAGATATCTCTGTCCTGTGGTTTTCCTGGGGTCAGTTAAAGAGCTTCAGTGTTTTGGCCAAAAATTCCCAAGGTGCTCAGCTGTGTGTCTGATCTCTTCAAGTGCTGTGAGCGTCGAGCTCGGGTCTATGCAGGTGAACGCAGAGGTCAGAGAGCATTTTCAGCAGGCCCTCAGCCTGCACCAGGGGTCCCCAGCATCCATCCTTCTGGCACCCCCAATGCAGTGAATAGCAGCTTCCCATTCCCTGCACCCCTACCTCACTCAGACAGCCAGGCTGGAGCCCCACCCTTCGCCCTGCCAGAGCTGCCCTAAGGGAAGAACCAGGGAGAGAGCTTCCTGTTGCTGGAAGAGACCAATCAGATTAGGAATCCATGTGCCTCCAACAAAACTCTTCAGACCTTGGCTACGATCCTTCTGCTACCTTCTGACGCCAGGCCCCCACCAGTCTGTCCAGTGTCCTGAGAGGGAATCTTTCTGGAATCCCTGCGGGAAGAGGAGAACCCTGTCGTTCCCATCCATCAGAGACAGCGTGAAGCCTGCCACCCGCTCTGGGACCTGGCCCTTGTCCCTGCCATGCCCATCACAATCCTCTGTCCACTGTCCACCTTGGCTCAGCTTATTGCATGTGCTTCTGTGCTTTCGTATATGGGGCCTTCACTGGGAAACTCCAATTCATGTTTTTGCTCCTTAGAATCTTCCTGATCTGGGGGCCAGGGATTTAGCTGAGTGGTTCTTGTGACTGCCTGGCAAGAGCAAGGTCTTGAGTTCGATTCCTAGTAACCATATACCACAATGCCAGGCATAGTGGCTCACGCCAGTAATCCCGGCACTCTGGAGGCAGAGGCAAGAAGATTGCTGAGTTCAAGGTGGCTAATTTGGGCTAGAAAATGCTGTTTCAAAAAACTAAAAAAAAACCGGGTGTGGTGGCTCGCACCTATAATCCCAGCACTTGGGAAGCAGAGGCAGGAGGACTGCTGAGTTCGAGGCTTGCCTGGGCTACATAGTGAGCTCAGGGCCAGCCTGAACTACAAAATGAGACCCGGTCTCAAAAAAAATTCTCTTGGTTCATTTGTTTCATAGCCGAGGAATCTGTGGCCAGTTGGGTCAAGATTGTACTGACTGTTAGCTTCCAGATGCAAGGAGCTGGGCCCCTTGAGCACAGGAGCTCTCCATATTTCTGCTTTCTTCTACTGGTTCTGATTTAAATTTCCCTGAGTTCTCCCTGAGGTCTTCAGGAGACTGCTTTTCCTAGAAGATGAGATCAAGGCCTGAAAGGATAGGTGGCAAATGTGGCTCTAAGAGCCAGGACAGGGAGGGAGGAGAGGAAGAAGGCGATTCCACCTCAAGTCTGGGCGCCTCCCTGGCCCCCACCCCCTAAGAGGAATGTCTGGAATGCTGAAGGGACCTGAGCCGCAGGGTGTGTACCCTACCTAGGCCCTGAGGGGAAGAAGGGTACATTCTGGGGAATGTGGCTGCAGTTTCATTTCAGCTAAAGGTCCCCCCTTTGGTATCCCTATTGCTCTCACTCTTTTTTCTTTTTCATTTTTTACTGGGCATTGAACTCAGGGCCTTCACACTGAGATATGTCCTCATCCTGTTTTGTTTTGAGGCAGGGTCTCACTAGTCAGTCAGGCAGGAACTCACTGTGTAGCTCACAGTGATGATCCTCCTGCCTCAACCTCCTGAGTGTTGGGATACTGGTGTGCACCACCACACTCACCCTCATCCCTTTTTGAATTTGCATTTTTTGTTTTGTTTGTTTTTTGAGACAGGGTCTTGCTTTGTAGTTCAGCTGGCTCTGAACTTACTTTGTAGCCCATGCAGGCCTCAAACTCAGCAATCCTGCCTCTGCCTCCCAAGTACTGAGATTACAAGTGTGAGCCACCACACCTGGCACTGTGGTATGTGGTACTGATTGCTGGTGGGTGCAAGTCACCACACCCAGTATTGTTGTATATAGTTACCAGGGATCGAACCAGGGATTTTGTGCTTCCTAGGCAGGCACCTGAACCACTGAACTAAATCTCCAGTCCCTGAATTCGCATTTTGAGACAGGGTCTTGCTAAATTACTAAATTGCCCAGGTCAGGCTCAAATGTATTATCCTCCTGCCTCAGCCTCCCAGAGTGCAAGGATTACAAAAATGCACCGCCATCTCTGGCTCCTCTGTCACATCAGGCTGTTGACCCTGGCTAGTCAGCCCATGGCTAAGGGTTAGAGCTAGGAATTTGAGGCTCACCTTGGCCTTTCTTCCTTGTTGTGTAACATTGGCACACTCATGTTCTTTTCCTGAACCTCAGCTTTCTCATCTGTGACTTTGAGGTTAAGGAGAGAAGGGTGCCACATGCTTGGCTGAGAGTTTTTTGTCAAGAGTCATTGAATTCAACATCCTCTTCCACCTAAGATTCATTTCATATTTCTACGTTTCCTGAGAGGGAAAGGAGGAAGAGGGAGTGATGTCTTGCTGTGCCTTGACTCTAGAAGAAGTCACGTGTAAGGGGAAAGATGCACACGACAAGGGGGTGTATGGTGTGGAGGGGCAGACCACCTGAGAAAGGGTAAGCCTGCCAGATCATGGAGCAATAGACATGAACAGGACCAAAGCCCAGCAGTAGCTCTTTAACTACTTCAGAGACAAGGGGGAAGCTTCCTGCCTCCTTACCTCTCCAAAGTTGTTAGCAATTTTTACAAGGAAAATTTTACCTCTAGCTGGGCTCAGTGGCATAAGCCTGTAATGCAAATGTGCAGCTACTCAGAAGCCTGAGGTGGGAGAATCACAAGTTCTGTGCTAGCCTGGACAGTTTAGCATAACCCTGTCTCAACAAAATAGAATAGAATAAAATAAAACATGAGCTAGAGATGTAGCTCAGTGGTAGGGTGCTTGCAGAAGCCTAGGGTTTACCCCAGTACCCCCTAAGGAAAACAGGAAGAAAGAAAGAAAATGAAAACCTCTTACCACAAATACAACAGTCTTGTCTTCTTTCCATGTAATCATTTTCCAGGGTAGACATGAGAATCACCCCACTGGAGGGTACTGGGGCTCACCAAGGGCCGCCTTTGTCTTTTCAGTGCCCATCCTTTCCCACAGCCCACTTTGGAGGAACCCATGTTTTTGTAAAAGTTTTGACCTGCTCTGACTGAAATCAGCCCCCTGAAACTTAGTATGTTTCCCTTTCCTTTGTATACCTGCCTGTGCAAGCTTGGCTGCATGCACAAATGCAAGTGTGCATTTTTCATGCTTCTGATTGTGCCTGTCTTCCATTGTCCTGAGTTATGTTTCTGTGGTCTGAGCTCGGATCACTGTTATCTCTGGCCCTGTCCATACTCGGCCTGGCCTGCCATGCATTCTCTGTGGGCACCTGGACACAATGTGGACTCAGAGGCTTTCTCTTAGGGCACTTGCAGCACATCTCTGTACAGTGCTTGGTGCGTAGTTCTGCCTGTGCCTCAGAGTGACTCTCCTGCCAGCCCGGTCCCGCTCATCTGGCTCAGGAACATGCCTCCACCTTAATTTCTGGCAATGAGCTCAGCTTGCTAAACCTTTCTCCTTGATTTTGTTTTTCTGAAAAGCCGGGTGAGGCACTTCTAGGCTTAGGGAAACACGGGTGAGGTAGAGTTGGGTGGGGTGGGAAGGGGAGAAAAGGGACTACCCCCGTACAATACAGAGATCCCAGAGGCCAAAGACAAGCTGCAGCCCCCAAGAACAGGCTTACGAGGGTACCTGCCTAAGTGGGACTCTGTACCTCCTCACTGCAGGGTGGGGGCCTGTGCTCTTTGGGGTGGGGCCCTGAGCTGTGGGCCCAGTGGATACCAGTAGTATGAAAAAAGGAGATACTGAGACTCTGGGATTTTACAGAGACTGACAGGGACTTTCCAGTAGAACTCGGGAGTGGCCTCCTCCGGGACTCAGGAAGGGGCTCCATCCTCCTGCTGGAGACTTCGGCCTTTGGCTTATCTCAAGTAACAAGGGTGGGCAGTAGGACCAATGAGGCTCTATCTCCTGGACAACTTGGCTGCGGAGGTGCCAGTAGAGACCTCCCCTGCTCTGTGTAAAGAGAAATTGAGGCCTAGAGTCTCCCAAGGGTGGGCCAGAGTCGTGCAGCAGAGCCCTGCAAAGTCCACTCTTCCCATCCTCCACCTTGAGCTGCCCATCCTGCCTCCAGCACTTTGTGAGATCTCTGGATCCAGATCTGGTTACCATCCAGTGCCAGTCATGGGACCTGGAGCAGGTAGAAGTCTCAATCTCTGACTGATCTGTGCCCAGGAGCCTATGCCACCTGGGCTCTATTGTCCTCTGGCTTTCAGTTGGCTTTGGCAGTAGAAGGCATAGATGGAAAATCAGAAGGCATGGGCTGGAGATTTAGCTCAGTGGTTCCAACGCCTGCCTAGCAAAGCCACAAGGTCCCTGGTTCGATCCGGTAACCACATACAATACCAGGCGTGGTGACTCATGCCCACTAGCAATCAGTACCACACACCACAATGCCGGGCGTGGTGGCTCACACCAGTAATCCCAGCACTCGGGAGGCAGAGGCAGGAGGATTTCTGAGTTCGAGGTTTGCCTGGGCTACAGAGTGAGCTCAGGGCCAGCCTGAATTACAAAGCGAGAGCCTGTCTAAAAAAAAAAAAGAAAATCAGAGGGCAGGAAGGGTGGGGAGTGAACCCACGGAGCCTTCTCTTCCATCTGCTCCAACAAGTGGGGAGGTACCCATGACCACACAGGGGTCTGCCTTCTCCGGGGTTCTGCAAGGCTGCCCCACACCTCTTCTGGTGGAGTGGGTAATGGTTACCTAAGCTTACTCCTTAGTGACACTCTCATAGGATACTACTGATTCTTGCCACATATCTGGCTGACTTAGCCTCCCTGTGCTTTGGCTTCTTCACCTACAAGATGGAGTAGTCATGGTGATGAGAATTAAATGAGCATACTTTTCAGGACAGTGCTGGATGGAGGAGAAGTAGAGCTGATGGTGGTGACAGTGCCTTCCCATGAGGGCCTGTGAGGCAGGAAAGTGTGCAGTCAGGTTTAGAAATCTGACGCTTGATTCCCCAAGGGCATCACTTCTAGTGCCAGAAGCTTGGAGTTCCCAAGGGGCCTTAGTCAGCCTGGGAGTCTAGCCTCAGTTCCTCTAATCGGAATCAGGTTTCTCTGAGAAGACTAGCGTCCAGGAAGATGGAAGTCAGAGCCCCTGTTCCACCTGGCTCTTCTCCAGGAAACTCAGGCTCCTGGGAAGGAATTGTCAAGAATTTCTTCTCTTTGTGGGCTCAGGGGATTTAGCAGAGGTTTCAAGTGGTGTTGGTAATGAACTGGAAGCTTAGAGAACAGAGAGTAAAGTCAGGGAAATAGTCTATCCCATGTTGAAGGCACAAGCAAAATCCCAGTTTCTTTCCCCACCACCATACAAAGTCTCACTATGTAGTCGTAGGCTGGGCTTGAACTCATAGCAATCCTCTTGCCTCATCCTCCCAAATATTTTTCTTTCCTTCCAGCCTCCATCCTTTCCTTCTTTCCTTCTTCCTTTCTTCTTTCCTTTATTCCTTCTTTCTTTTCTCTTTTGAGATAGGCACCTAGCAAGTTGCCCAGGTTCTTCAAACTTATGATCCTCTTGCCTCAGCCTCTGTTATGGCTTGTGTCTAGATGTCCTCTTAAAACCTCATGTGGTCATAGGTGGGTTTTTTTTTTTTCAGAGATGGATGGATCTAGAGTGTTTGGTTAAGGGATTAAGGGTGTGTGGTTACTAAATTAATCTACTGGTTGGTTTGACAGAGTTCTATGTGTGGATGATGGGAAGGTCCAACATGCGTGTGAGTTCTACCCACCCTATGAATGTGTAGCCAAATATAAGGGATAGAAAGAGGGTTGCTGCTGCTTGCTTTCTCACTATTTGTCTGCTTTGCTGCCTTGCTGCCTTGCTGCCTTCTGCCCACCATGAAGTATTTTTCTTCTGCAATACTCCTTTGCCATGCCACCCTACCTTGGAGCTAACCAATTATAAACTGAAACCTCTACAAACTATGAGCAAAATAATTCTTTTTTCCTTTAATTTTGGGTATTAGGTACTTTGTTCCTCACCCTCCCACACATACACAAAGGGGATTGAGCTAGGACCTTGTGTTTGTGAGGCAGATGCAGCTCCATGGAGCTAAATCTCTGCTCCTGTTACTTTATCTCAGTAACAAGAAAAGTCACTAAAACAGCCTCTCAAGTACTGGAATTACAGGTGTGTACCATCCTGCCCAGCCTAATTTGTATTTTCACAGCTACCTGATAAGGAAGTCCTTTCCAGGTCTCACTGATATCCCACTTTAGCTTCTGAAGAGTGAAGCAGAGGGCTAGAGGGTTAGCTCAGTGGTTCCGGAGCCTGCCTCACAAGCGCAAGGTCCTGAGTTCAATCCCCAGTAACCACATACAATGCTGGGTTTGGAGACTCACGCCCACCAGCAATCAATACCACATATCACAGTGCTGGGCGTGGTGACTCACGCCTGTCATCCCAGCACTCAGGAGGCAGAGACAGGAGAATTGCTGAGTTCAAGGCTCGCCTGGGCTCCATAGTGAGCTCAGAGCCAGCCTGAACTACAAAGCGAGACCCTGTCTCAAAAAAAAAAGAGTGAAGCAGAGCCAGACATGATGTCTCATGCTTATAGTCCCTTCTACGTGGAAGCCTGAGGCCAGAAAATTGTGAATTCAACATCAGCTTGATCAATTTTGAGGCCGTGTCTCAGAATAAAGTAAAAAGGACTGAAAACTATGTGATGTTACACATCTGTAATTTCAGCACTCAAGAGGCTGAAGCAAGAGGATGACATGCTTCAGTTTAGCTTAACCCATTTTGTTTACTTACTTTTTTAGTTTTTTGAGACCTGCTCTCATCATGTAGTTCAGCCTGGCCTTGAATTCACTATAAAGCCCAAGCTGGCATCATACTTGAGGTGAGCTTCCCTATCTGTCTTTTTTTTTTTTTTTTGAGACAGGGTCTTGCTTTGTAGTTCAGGCTAACTCTGAGCTCACTATGTAGCCCAGGCAAGCCTCAACTCAGGAATCTTCCTGCCTCTGCCTCCCAAGGGCTGGGATTACAGGCATGAACTACCATGCCCGGCACTGTGGTATGTGGTACTGTGCTGATGGGCATGAGTAACCATGCCCAGTTTTTTCTTTTTTTTAAACACCCAGTATTGTATGTGGTTACTGGGAATGAATCAGGGATTTTGGGCTTGCTAGGCAGGCGCAGGAAGCACTGAGCTAAAACCCCTGCCCTATCTCAGACTTTTGAGTGCTGGCAAGCTCCTGTGTGTTCCACTATGCCTGACATAGGCCGGAAAATCTAACAAAACCCTGTCTCCAAAAAGCAGAAGAAGGAGAAGGAGGAGGAGGAGGAGGAGGAGAAGAAAAAGAAGAAGAAGAAGAAGAAGAAGAAGAAGAAGAAGAAGAAGAAGAAGAAGAAGAAGAAGAAGAAGAAGAAGAAGAAGAAGAAGAAGAAGAAGAAGAAGAAGAAGAAAGACTAAGGATATGACTCAGTGGTGGAGCACATGCCTAGTGAGGATGAGGTCCTGGGTTAAGTCCCTTGTACCATAAAAATGGGAGAAGGGAGGCTGGGGATTTAGCTCAAGTGGTATCGTGTCAACCTTGAATTCACAAGGGCCCCAGTTCGATTCCTGGTGTTGCAAAATAAAAAAGAAAGAAAGAAAGAAAGAAAAAGAAAAGAAAAAGGGAGAAGGGAGAAGAGGGGAAGAGGTAGGGGAAGTAAAAAAATTCAAGAAGTGCTGTGAACCCACTCCTCAATAGGAAAGTAATTGTTGGGGCTTGGGATTTAGCTTAGTGGTTCTGGTGTCTGCCTGGCAAGCACAAGGTCCCAAGTTTGATCCCTGGTACCACATACCACAATGCCAGGGGTGATGGCTCATGCCTGTAATCCCAGTACTTGGGATGTAGAGGCAGGAGGATTGCTGTGAGTTTGAAGCTAGCCTGGGCTATATGGTGAGCTCAGGGCCAGCCTGAACTACAAAGCAAGACCTTGTCTCAAAAAAAAAAAAATTAAAAAGGACCAACAAAAAGGGAACAATTACTATGACTCTGGGGACCCTCCCCAGCTTGCATACAAACCCTGGGAGTTTCAGTAGCTTGGGAAAGAGAATGGGTCTGTGCTGCCACCTCTTCCTCCACATGGCCTAGGAAGCCAAGGTGCACTAATGGGGCAAATTACAGGATTGTAGAGATTGACAGAGGGTGGGGTTGTGTGGGTTGAAAAAAGACCAGTGGTCTCCCTTCTTGCTTCAAGGAAACCATTTTGATACATTCCCACCATTCTCTGGTTTCCAGTAGGATTTTTATCTTATTTACTTTTTTATTTGTTTTATTTATTTATTGTCTTTTTGTGGTGCTGGCAATTGAACCTGGGACCTCTAATGTGCCATGCAAGCACTGCGCTACTGAGCTGCACTCTCAGCAGTAGCCTCTGTCTGTTTCAAAAGGTTTGAGGGGGAAATGGACTTTTGTCAGGCCTCTTCACAGTGCATAGAGCTAAGGAAGACTGGCTAGGAGAGGTTGGGGGAGGGGAAGGAGGACTCTGGTAGCTCTGATAATCATCTGGACATGGTCTGCTGCTGGTCTCCATGGAGATGCCCCCCCATACTTGAGGAGGCACCTGGAATATCCTGCTACACCCCTCATCCTTCACCTCTTTGCTCAGGTCACTGCCGAGGTTGGGCTAGAAACCACCTGAGGGAGAGGAAGAGGGGCCTGGCCTGAATGGAGAAGAAGTCAGCAGGCCCTGGTCTGAGGGAACACTTTCTGGATAGAAGTAACTTTTAGCTGGGGGAGCCCCAGCTCCACGTCAAGGGTGACACAGGAAAAGAGCCCTGTGCCTGTGGTCAAAGTCATCCCTTTATCAGACTGAGGGCTTACAGCTCAAGCCACCTTTGATTCTCAGAGGTGTGTGTATGCCACATGCATGTGAGGTGCATCTGCTGGGACTGATGAAGGATTGGGGTGTGCACACGTTCACACAAATGCATTTACTCTGCACTCAACCCATTTACAGCTTTCCATGCACACTCAAACTGCCACTGTAACTCACTGTCATACTCACTTTCATTTACACGCTCAGATGTTCCAACATACTTTGCTACACTCATCCACACCCACATTTTCCACAGTCACAGGCTCACATACCAGACCCTCATGTTCTTACATTCATGCATGCTAAAGTCAAGCGTGCCTTAGCACAGGAGGACACACAGGCATTCACACTTGAGTGCATATTTACCCCTTCTTCTATTTCCAGGGGTTCAGAAGCTGCCCTCTGCATGGGGCCTGATGGGCTAGAGTGTTTGGAATGTAAGTATGAGGGTTAGATGGGGAGAAGAGGGATTGTGACACTATGAACAAGTCACAAATGTTAGAGAGTGAGGAAGGGAAATCTTTAGGTTCTTGCAGTCACAACTTGGATTTCTAATTTTTTTTGCCTTTTTTTTTTTTTGAGACAGGGTCTCGCTTTGTAGTTCAGGCTGGCCCTGAGCTCACTATGGTGCCCAGGCAAGCAGCCGCGAACTCAGCAATCCTCCTGTCTCTGCCTCCCGAGTGCCGGGATTACAGGCGTGAACCACCACACCCAGCACTGTGGTATGCGGTGTTGATTGCTGGTGGGCGTGAGTCTCCACACCCAGCATTATATGTGGTTACCGGGGATTGAACTCAGGTCCTTGCGCT
>PVIC010025603.1:0-25161 GCA_004025085.1 Thryonomys swinderianus
TTCATAGGTTAGTGAGGTTAAAAAGGATCAGGAAATACAGAAAAGATTCACATTAATGAGACTGCCCATGACAATGCCCCTGATAAGACTCTTTCAGAACAAGTTTCCTCATTAGCCATTTCCAGGTATCTGCTTAAAATATATTCCACTGTCTTACTCTCGCCTGCATTTCATGTATAAATATCCAGACATAGAACTAGGCTGATTCTACATATATATAAAATGAAAAGTCTTTTATAATCTAAACTGTATTCATTTCTATATTGAGCAGGGATCAGTATGCTACCTGCAAAAGGCCAGAGTCAGAGGCCACAGGAAGACCCAACAGAAACAGAGAAGAGGAGGTAGACAGCAGAGTGTTGAGCATCAACAATATGCGTTCTCCTTTTTCATTCTTACGCAGTTTCAAGTTTTAAAAATGGATGTCTTTAATATTCTTTTTAAATCTGAACTTTTAATAGCCACATAAAATTGTGTATATTGCAAATACAATACAGAAAGATCTTAACAGGGACATTTTTAAGGCATTTTCATTTTTCAAAATAAAATGCTGTGAAATTGGAATCTATGAAAACTGCAGTGCTCTAGTGTTGACAGCAAGACAAGCTTACTCAGTTCTATGGACAGACCAACATAAAGTTGCTGTAAACCATATGAGGGCAGCCCATCTGCACACTCAAGATTTATCTATTAGGAGGCAATATCCCAGACTACTTTATCTATTTTGATCAATATTAATTCTTAAACAAATGATTTTACAGATAGCAGTAAGACTTTCTGAAGAAATAATTTCCTTCCATGAGAATTTGTTACATGCTTTAAGATCATCAGCAAACCTGCTATAACACATGCTTGTGAATTCCTTGCATCTTTTTCTTTTTTTGTTTTTTTGACTTTTTATTTTTTGGTACATTATATATACACATCACAATTACGCTCAACATTGAGAACTTGTACCAGTATATGACATGACTTAATTCTCAGTTATTCCCTTCCCTTCCCTTCTCCACAACCCCCTACCCTTATATGCACAAGCTTTGTTTTCTTTTTTACCATCAAATTTTTTTCTCCTCCTTACTTACCACTAAACCCTATTTCCCTTTGAATATTTACTATTTCACAATACCTATCATGAATTCTACAATTTATTTACCACTTCAATTTCTCATACCACAGAAAAGATACAATATTTACACATTTGTGACCTATTTATTTCATTTATGAATATGTCCTTAAGGTAGTTCATTTGAGTATAAATTACTCAGCCTCATCATTCTTTATGGTAGAGTACTACTCCATTATATATGTGTGTGTGTGTGTGTGTGTGTGTGTGTGTGTGTGTGTGTGTATATATATATATATATATACATATATATATACCACATATCTTTTTTTTTTTTTTTGAGACAGGGTCTAGCTTTGTAGTTCAGGCTGGCCCTGAGCTCACTATGTAGCCCAGGCAAGCCTCGACCTCAGCAATCCTCCTGTCTCTGCCTCCCAAGTGCTGGGATGACAGGCATGAGCCACCACGCCCAGCTCTGAACCACATATTTTTATCCAGTCTAGAGTTGGTGGGCATTTTGGTTGATTCCAAGATTTAGCTATCATGAACTGAGCTGCTATAAAGATAGGTGCACATATGTTGCTGTGATATGAATCTTGTAATTCTTTTGTGAATATCCTCACCAGGGGAATAGCAGGGTCAAATGGGACCTCTAATCCTAACTTTTTGAGGAATCTCCACACTGATCTCCATAATGGTTGTAGCAGTCTACATTCCCACCAACAGTGGAGAATGGTTCCTTTTTCTCCATGGCCTTGCCAGTATTTGTTGCTGGCTAATTTTGAAATAGCAGTTATTCTTTGTGGAGTGAGATGATATCTTAGTGTTTTTTTCATCTGCACCCCTGCATTTTTTTCCATGGAACCCCACGTAGTATTTGTGCTGATTTAATGGCTATGCTGAAGGCTGAATGGGTGAATGACTGATGTGTCTTTTGGGGGTAAAGCATGGCCACTGAATCTTGATCAGTAACCACAAGGATGTGTCAGAGGAATGCTTCTCTGTTCATGGGCTTGGTGGCTGGAAAGCAGAGCAAGGGAACATTGCCAAAGAGAAGGGACCAGGGACCAGAAATAGATGCCACAGTCATGATCCATCTACATACACCCATAAGTGTGCTTTCCAAATGTCCTATGTGGCTCCCAAGTCAACTGAGTCTTCAATTAAGGTAAACTTTCATAATCCCCCAAATCAATCATCACTCGGGACTTAAATCAAAGTCTGGGGCTGAGCCTACACTTGATCTACTGTAGATGTCGTTATAAATTACTCTATTTGGTCTAGGTGATGATGCTTGGAAACAAAGTAAGGGGATGTCAAGTGAGAGGATATTCATCGAATAGAAGTTTCCTCTTTTCTTCTCCCATACCTGTGGTTTGATATTCCATAAGTACCCTGTCCACGGATGTAGTTCCTATGCATAATCCATTGATAATCCATTCCTTTGCTCATACTGTGTTGCCTTCTTCTCTTCTATGATGGTCTGAATGTTTATGTCTCCTCATATTTTAACATCATGACTAAAAAGGTGACAAGGGAGGTGATTAGGTCATAAAGACAGAACTCTTAAAAATGAGGTTAGTGTCCTTATAAAAGGAAACCCAGAAAGCTCTCTAATCCATCCAAGATGTGAAGACACAGAGAAGCCACTGTGTGAACAAGGGAGTAAACTCTCCACAGACACCGATTGTGTCAGCAACTTGATCTTGGCCTTCCAACCTCTGGTACAATAAACAATGCTTATTAAAGACACCCAGACCATGTTATATTTTTAGAGTATTCAAATCTGACTAAGACATTTCAGTGACCTAAAACCCGTGCTATCTCCTGTGTTTATAATCTGCTTTCAGTGAGGTAACTGGAACAATAGGTTTTTTTCTGGTATTATAATCATCCTAACAGAGTCAGTCCTAGGGCAGAAAAAAAGATCTTTGGAAGAGGATAACCAGGAAGCCCTGTGGCCTCCCTTGTCATCTGGTCCTTACTTTGCAGGAGAACCACAGGAGAAAGTAAACCACAGATATATAGGATCCTAACTGGTTCCTGAAGACTACACAGTATTTACTGAGCTTCTTTATGCTACTATTCTTTCTGATCAAGAACTCATTTCCATCTAAAACTTCAGTACCATCACCCTATCTTCATTCTCAGCTAAGTACCTTACTTCACAATTCATGGAAAACAAAATGAAGAAATAAGAAAAATTATGTAATAGAATCAAGAGTCAGAGTTATATTACACACACACACACACCACCACCACCACCACCACCACCACCACAAAGGGAAGTTACTTGGAGCAACATGAATGTCTTAATTTTTTTTTTGGCAGTACTGGGGATCAAACTCAAGCCCTTGTGCTTCCAGAGTAGGTGTGGAAGGAACCAATTGAGCTAAATCCCCAACCCTTGTCTTGAATTTTAATTTAAACATCAGAAAATGTGATGACAGACATAGATATTCCTGTCATTCAATGAAAAGGCACATGGATTAGATAGGTGTGAATGATACTTATCATATGTGAGAATGACAAATATTTATATTTTATTTGTATTTTTATTCTTTATGTATTTTTCTTCAATATTTTGCTTAATTGACAAACTAGGATTTTTCAAACTTACATTAGTAGTCCATTTGATGTATTTGTACTTAGAGTGAGGAATAGGTTGATATTATTTTTCCATAAAGAGAGTCAATTGTTTATACATCATTTATTGAGAAATGATAATCTTTTTCTTGGAATTACAGTGCCAGTTTTGTCATTGTCAAGTGCTTAAGGTGTGAGTGTATTTTAAGACTACTAATTCTATTCCATTTGTGAACAATTCTGTCATTTAGAGTATATACACTATCTTGATTAATAAAACTCTACAGATTATATGAGGCAAGGTAATAACTAGAAGACTACAGGAATGTGGAGGGTTCATTTGTATTGTGACTGTCTACATAGTTTAGTGATACCAGGAAAGAGGCTCACAGAATGGTTGACATCCTGGTAAGATCATCCTTTCCGATAGTCTCATAAACTATCTTCCCACAGGATAGCATGTGCTTTATTTTCTAATACCAATTTAGTCAGTTGTGACTATCAACTTTATTTGATTTAGACAGAGCAAATTACTAAAACATACCTCTAGATGTATCAATGAGTCTGGGTGATCCATAGGGCTCTGACCTCGTGGCATATATCTGATTTTGGTCACTTTTCTCTCAAATGCTCTTTTCAGTACTCTCTGTTGTTTAGCTGTCATGAAGTGAGCAACTTTGTTCCACCACACCCTTCCATCATGACATTTTTTCTCTGGAGTCAGCCTGGCATGTACTGAAAATTCTAAAACCAGAAGTGAAAAATATACCTATCCTCATTTTACTTTCAAGTGTTAGGTTTTCTGTCCTAGTAAAAAGAAAGAAGATTAATACAGAAAACTGATACTAGAAATGGGAAAATTACTGAAACTATATCTGGTCACATGGTTCAGAAGTTTTGAAAGTGGTTTGTGGGAAGATTTGGAAATGTTTGGAGATACAGAATATGGAACCCTTAAAATGCTGGAATCCAAGTTTGATGGGTGATTCTGGTTGGAATTCAGAATATAAGAATGCATAGTAAAAATGAAAGAAAGAGGCTTCACTTGGGAACAGGGGTTACCCTGACAGATGTGTTATTCTCTGGAAACAATTGCCAACATTATGCCCAAATCTTGAGACTTTTCAAGGAAATGAGTTAAAGGACAGGAGACTGACCTGGCTCTGGAAACTTCAAGGGAGCCTAACAGATAGGCTTTGGAATGGGTATTGCTGTTGATTTTAGCAAGATTCATAGTGAAAATAAGCAACAAAAGTACAGAGGAGAAAAACTTGAAGAATGAAAATTTGGGTCCCAAAAGAACCATTTGTATAGCTGGAGTCAAGGGTGTGTAGTTGCTAAAAGGATTAGTATCATTAAAAAGTTATTAAGGACATTGAATTGGGAAAAGACTAGCGATGGCTTGAAGGCCTATCAGTAATTAGCAAGACTCCATTCATTCACGGGGTAAATGCATAAACTCTTCATTTGAAAACAGTGCTACTAGGCCTCCTATTCAAGAAGATGCACTTCTGGAATTGGGTTGCTGGAATCCATTTTATTCTGCTCAGCTACCAAGGCATTTAACATGTATTGCAGCCATGATTCAAGGATTCCAGCTACTGCTTACACTGGCAGCAGACCTTGGTGCTATCTGTGAATCCCTCTAATGTTCTTTTGGAAATGGTTTCTGCTGTAATATTACATACTACAAATAGATAACTTTTTTATAGAGGGTCACAGCCAAGTGTTTGCCCTGAGTCTCAGAGGAGACTTAGACTTTCAAAGAATACTCCAACTCTTGAGCTTTAGGGAAGATGTTGCTGAGTTTTCAGTTTTCAGCTGTGTTTTCAGTTGTACTAATTGTGCTGTGTTTTCAGTTTTCAGTTGAGTATATATCATGTTAGGCAAGGTTATACACTTTTTATTGTCTCTTTGGAAATTGACTTAATGAAATATGTTGGGCATCAAGGTGACAAAGGGTCAATCATGACTGCAAATTTTGATTGCCAACATGATTGTATTAAAAGATGCCTAGAAGGGCCAGAGATTTAGCTCAGTGGTTCTGGTACCTGCCTAACAAGTACAAGGTTCCTGGTTTAATCCCTGTTTACAAAATACAACAATACTCATGCCCACCAGCAGTCAGTACCACATACCACAATGCTGGGTATGGTGGCTCATGCCTGTGATCTCAGCACTCAGGAGGTAGAGGCAGGAAGATTGATGAGTTTGAGGCTTGCCTGGGCTACATAGTGAGCTCAGGGCCAGCCTGAACTACATAATGAGACCCTGTCTCCAAAAAAAAAAAAAAAGATGCCTAGCAGGGCAAGTGTGTTTGAGTGGGAGATGAAAGTATAACCTTGAGGATTATACTTGCTCTGGAGCCCTTAAGTGCTGTTACCAACCTGCTATTTTTCAGCCATCCTTAAGTAAGTAGTTTTGCTCCATTATACCTTTCTACAATGACACCTCTGTATTTAAGCCATCCAATAATAGACTGAAATATCTGAAACCATGAGCCAAAGTAAACTTCTCCCATACATTGCAGGTATAGTTTTCCAGGGACAGGAAACCTAACTAATAACTCTGATCCTGCCTGGCTCTATTCTCCTCACTGGTCTCAGCTGAAATCCAAGCTACTCTCATGGAAAACGCTGAAACCTCTTTTTAGTTCTTTGTGTTGGTCAAACACATTTTCTCAGTTGTGAGACCAAGGCCTCTGTTTCTTACTGTGACTTTTCTAGGGTTCTGGAGGCACCTGTCTCCATTGACAGCTCCCAGCACAGCTGTTTTCTCTTGTCTTGGTGACTGGCACAAGGGTGTAGCTCTAAACTGTTCATCAGCCCTATAAAGGTGGGTGATAGGGTCAGGCCATGTGGATAATCTGCATACTTGAAACTCAACTGACTCAACACATTAAATATGTCTCTAAAATCCATACCCAGAGATATCTAAATTAGTGTTTGATAATTAACAGGGAACACAAACTTTTAGGGTCCAAGGGGAATATCAGGGATAGCATTATAATATAATCCTCCACTCTCTTCTTAGAGAACATACTTTACAGCTCTTGTGGGTTAGTACATATATTCTTTACCATAGTTCTCCCAGTCATATTATACAAATGCTGTTGGCATTTTGTTTTACTTATTTTCCTAAAGTTTCTTTCCTGGCAATTCTTTCCCTTCTTCCTTCTCTTCTGAAATAATTTCTTTTTCGGCAATCCATATTTGCCAATAAACCCCTTTCCTCAGCATTCTTCTTCATGTAAGAGAAATTCAGCTTGTTCCAGAACTTCTACATTTACACAATTTACTTCCCAAAATATTGTAGATATTTGTGGGAGTCAGTATTTATTGTTTAAAGACAGTTTGAATGTCATCCAGCCTGGGCCAGTTATCATGCCATCTCTTTCATCCGAAGACCTCAGAATGGTGAGCGGGAATGGGGAACATAACTCCCAGACTCCATGTTGATTGAGAAGCTTCTCCCCTTTATTATGGAAGATACAGGCATTTATACTGGGCAGCTTGGGATTGGGGGGATTGGATGAGAGGGAGGGAGCAGTACTTGGTGCGGGGTGTGATTAGGGTGCAAGGGTAGAAGTAGCATTTAGCAATGGATGATTTGTCTGCATCATCAGCATCAGCGTCATCTGTGTCTGTGCCTCGCCCTGGATTCTTAAAGGGCCATTGCATCTATGCATCCACCAGGAGAGAGAGAGAAGAGAAGTGAAAGCACCTGGAGAAAGGTTTGGCCACATTTGAGTATACATGTTGGGCCTCCTAAAAATTGAGTTTCCTAAGATATGCATATAGAAATGGTTGTCATTCATAAATGAATTTTAGTTTGAGTGTTCCTACATTCAGCAATCATTTGAACTGTCAGTCATAGTTATTTAAAATATCCAAGTCACTTAAGTAAACAAATAGCATTTTTAATTTCCTACTATTTTTTTCCTTGATTGCTATCTTACACATCTGACCCCCTCCCAAAATAAAGTTTTCTTCATAGACTTTAGGACACATGGTACAATAATAAGTACACAAAAACATTTTACCTTTATGACATCCATTTCTGCAGTGAAAGAAGACAGTACAGTGTAAGCTTGTCAAAGCCTATATTTGAACCAAAGACCAAAGATTTTTGGATTTGTAGCCAAACTTACATTGATTGTCACTTCACTCATTGACTCAGTTTTCTCATCTAAAAAATAATTGCTAATGAACTCATATGCACAGGGATGTCATGAGTATGAATTAGAAGACATCAGTGTCAGAGACACATGGTAATTATAAAACACTACCTGTCACATTTGATCTGTCATAACTCCTCTCTAAAATACACGTAACCTAAGAAAATGGGATGAAATTTCAGAAAAAGTATCTACCATGTGCATTAATGAAGATCCAATGGTAGCCAGAAAATCAATATATGACACATTTTTTTCAGTGCAATGTGTTTTGATGGTTCTGTTTGAAAGATTTCATGGTGGACAGTCACTTTAATATTTATCAAAATCATTGAAAAGAGCCTTTGGGGGTATTCATGCTTTAAGTTTCTTCATTAACTAAAAAGATGAAAATCCACCACAGGGCTCTAAATGTCTTTTCACAAATCACTCAAAGGGATAAGTTCACTTCTCTAGTTTTATTCTCTAGGACTTATGTGTTTCAATGTGATAACTTGAAGGGAATTGTCCATTACATACATCAAAACTAAGGACTTGCTGATATAAGTTAGTCTAGCAGTGCCTCAAAAAAATTACAAAGTCCCATCATTTATCTACAGCCAGCACATCAGTGGAACATTCTCATGTTCCTGAGATGCCTCAAGCTATCCTGCCAAAATAGCTTGTCATATATTAAATTAATTATCTTCTCCCTAAACTAGTTCCTTCTCTGCATTTGCTGTCAGAGCTAATATCACTAAGCATCCAAACACTCAAGCTATGGTCTTGTAAGTAGTCATCAAATTCAGGAAGTGCCCATAAATTCCGATCTATTTTTCTTTGTTGACTACCATATTTACAGTTTAGATGACAATAAGAGCCACCTTATTGACCATCATCCCTTTGGATTGGCCTTTACTTCACATTCCATGGTCATCCACTGTTACTAGAGTGAGTCACTGATACACTTTAGCGTCCACAGTGGAGTTACTGGCTTATAACAGAGGTGTGTTGTATTTTGTCCCAGGGTTTCCTTCTCACTAGGACAAAAATGCCTGAAACCACGACTTATAAGAAGATAGGTTTATTTTTCCCACCATTCAGAAGTTTCAGTCTGTGTGTGGTAGGCTTAAACACAGAAACAGGCATGGCAAACATGCCTCTAGTGCCAGATCTCTAAGTAGTCCCCACCTTCTACCTGCAAGTCAACTGTAGTGCTCCTGTGATTTATTCACCCTCCACAAGCTCTGCTATGGGCACATGTGGCTCTTGGGTTTATCTAGGTCAAAACCTTAACAGATTTTCGGATATTTGAACTCACAGGTGTAAAAATTTCAACTATGAGGACTCCCGCAACTCTGTTTAGTGATTAAAATATATATTTTTGGAGATTTAGCTCAGTGGTTCCAGCACCTGCCTCACAAAGCACAAGGTCCTGAGTTCACTCCCGGAAACCGCATACAATGCTGGGCATGGAGACTCACGCCCACCAGCAATCAATACCACATACTACAGTGCTGGGAGTGGTGGCTCATGCCTGTAATCCCAGCACTCGGGAGGCAGAGGCAGGAGAATTGCTGAGTTCACTGTGGCTTGCCTGGGCTACATAGTGAGCTCAGAGCCAGCCTCAATGACAAAGTGAGACCCTGTCTCAAAAAAAAAATATATATATATATATATGAACTTAAGAAAAAATGTAAAGAGAGACTTAAGGCCATGATAATGAGTAAGTATGATAAGGGAATATAAATAATGTATGGAATACAATTTATTTTATCTATAGTTATTTCAGTTTAGGTTCAGAGTGCTTAGGGAGTTGTCTGACACCTACACTGTATTTCTGAGGAGAGAGAATCTTGGAACATAGTAGAAGACCATGCCTTTTCTACACAAATGTTGTGAGTGTTGACTTTGGCACTAGTGGCACACATTTGAAGATTCTGCCATGTGTATGAAAGTGAAGTACAAAGTTCTGGACTTGAGGGAGGGATGGAGTATTAAGAAGGAAATATAAAACAATTTGCTGAGTGTTGTAATGAAGGTATGGATGGGCAAGAGATTGTAGAACCTAAAAAAAAAAAAAACTAGTCGTGTTAACAGAAGATGTAATGATTTATATTTAAATGTCTCCCAAAGGCTCTTCTGCTATTGGGGGGGGGCTATTAGGAGATGATTTTGGGTATTTTAGCTGTCTTTTAGCTAGGAGGGAAGGCCAGGTTGGGCAGGTAGGTTCCCACCTCCACTCTGCTCTTCTCTCTCTGACTCCTGGAAGACATGGTATGGTCAAGATTCCCCTGCCCAGCTCCCTACACCATTCTTCTGACCATAAAGGAGTGTAACTTCTGAAACATGAGCTAAAATAAACCTCTCCTTTAATTATGTGTGCTGGGTATTTTTGCTCATTGGTGAGGAAAGTGCTTAAAATAGATTTTAGTGTCAGAGAAGTAGAGTCACTGGAAGGGCTGCTACCTGACCACGTGGTTTAGAAGGCTTTCTGGAGCTGGGTCACAGGAGTCTGGGAGGTTCTGGAGATGTCCACTGAGGAAGCAACCCTAAGGTGCTGTAAGAGAAATATAATGGGAGATTCTGGCCATTTCTCAGAAGACCAGAATATTTGTAGAAAAGCAGATGACAAGGATCAGGATCAGGAGATTTCAGATGGGAACAAGGACTCCTTTGGTAGTTGAAATCCAGGACATGTGTATTTATTATAGTAGACAATTTGGAAATGAAATAGAAAGTCAGGCATATAGAGCCTCACTGAAAATATAATTTTTCAGGAAATATGCTGTATGTGTTTTCTGTTGTTGCTGCAACCAGTTTTCACAAAAGTTTTGGCCTAAAACAATATATTTTTATTATCTTACAGTTGTATAAGTTAGAAATTCCAACGAAGTTTTACTCCTCCACTCAAGACTGCATCATGGCTGCATCCTTCTGGAATGTAGAGAAGAAAATTTATTTCCTTAGCTTCCTTGACTTTCACAAATTGTCAGTTTATGGGTCTTTCTCCATTTCTCAGGACTCAAAGGAGGGCATCTTCAAATGTCTGTGTTCCTCTGCTTTCATAGTCACATATGCTTACACATATGCCATTGGCCTCCTTCTTTTCTGTATAAATATTGTTCTGATTGAAGGTAACCTTTCCATATCAAAACCTCAACTTAACCATATACAGAACATCCATTTTCCATAGAAGACATTCACATGTTTCAAAGATTAGGAAATGCACAGCTCTGATGGTTCACTTACCATGTATTGAAGGAAATTAAGAGCAATATTTACAAGGATCTAAAACATGCCTTCCTGAAGATGGAGCCCCAAGCAGAGGTCTTCCAATGTGGGACTTTTTCAATCTCCAACATAGAGCAAGGGAGCAACTGTGACTTCTATAGAACAAAGGAGTATTGAAAATGGCGAGACAGGTAATATGAAGTTAGATGATAAAGGGCACTAAAGGCATAGTGTTGATTTTGCTCACAGTTCAAATGAAGTAAAATAAGATAGGACAAATATGAAAGATACTTGGAAGTTGAATACAGCCTATTCAGATCAAAATTTTCAGGTGATAATCTGGATAATGTCTTGAAAGCCAGCTGTGGAGAGGTACTTGTAGAAGCCAGGCAACCAGATAAGGCTGATTTCCCAAACCCACGTGAGGAATGGTGGTGTTTTATGACAATGCTGAGGATGAGTTTTGGCCTGATGGCTTGATCAGATATAGGAAAGAATGTCAGAAGATGGGGTTTTTTGAGACAGGACATAGTGAATTAAGTTTTCAGTAGGTTATATCTGGATATAACCGTTATAGCACAGATCACAACAATACAAATAGACAAATAGGATTGCATTACACTAAAAGTGTCCTGCTAAGTTAGAGAAGCAGTGAGAGAGAGAGAGAGAGAGAGAGAGAGAGAGAGAGAGAGAGAGAGAGAGAGAGAGGGAATAGATAAAATGATTATAAACTATACAAATACTATAGGCTAATATCCAAAACATGCAAGGATTTCAGGAACTCCCAGCAGCAAGAAGATAGTAATCCAATTACAAACTGACAAGAATCCTGAACAAACCTTACACAAAAGAATATGCAAATAATCAACAGATCTTTTAAAAATGCTCAGTGTTACTAATTGTAAAAGAATGGTAAATTAAAGCAATGAAAAATCATTTATAACATGCTGTAAGCATGTCCATTATCAAAGTGAGGAAAGGTAACAAGTACAGATGTAGTTTTAAAGCAAAAGTAATTCCTATGTATTGTTGGTAGAGTTGTAAATTTGTGTAACAATTATGAAAAATGGCATGACAGTTCCTCAAAAACCCGAAAGGACTACCATATAATCTAATTATTTCATGAGATTTTGTATTTATTCCTTCTGGATATGGATCCAAAGGAACTGAAATTAATATATTGGAGTGATATCCACGTTCACAACAACATTACTTATAGCAGTCAATTTATGGATGTAAAACAAGTGTCTATCTGTAGATAAATGAATAAACAAGTTTGCAGAAGTGCACAGAGGGGATCCTGTCATTTGTGCAAAATATATAGAACTGGAAAATATTATGCTGAGTGAAATAAACCAGGCACAGAAATACAAACACTGAACAGTCTGACTTATAAGCAGAAATCTAAACAACGGAACACGCAAAAGTAGAAAGTACAATGGTCATTACCAGAGAATGAAAGAGGAAGAAGGTAGCATCAGAAAGGGGTCATTTATAATCAAGTGAATGTGCCTTGAAGGCATACTCCTGAGTGAAATAAATAGGACACAGGTGCGCAAATACCATATCATTTCTCTAGTATGAGAAACAAAAGGTGCCAGTGAGGTCAAGAATGTATGACAAATATTCTGAAATAGGACAAAAAATGCCCAAAGGGAAAAGGGAAAGATGGGGTAGGAGAACGTAAAGGAGGGAAGGAATAAAATGATGGTAAAAAAAAAAGAGGAAAACATTTGATGGTAAAAATGGAAACAAAGTTTATGTATAGTAAGAGATAGGGAGTTCTAGGGAAGGCAGGGGAATGAGAAAAAAATGAGAATCAAGATGGGTCATGTCCAGGTACAAATTCTCCATGTTGAATGTGATCGTAATGTATAGGTAAAATGTACCAATAAAATCAGTTTAAAGAAAAAGAAATCTGTTAATCAAACTTACTAAGTGTTAGAGAAATAAGAGTAATGGTTTTGAAATTAAAGGCACAGCAGGACAATTATAGTTAATAATAACATACTACAAGTTTCAAAATAACTAAAATACTAAATGTCAGATGTCCTTCTATCCAAACAATGGCAAAAATAACAAATTTGTAAATTAGCCTGATACAATCATTCCATATTATCTACATATATCAATATATCACATTGTACTTCATAAATGTCTACAATTATTATTTGTAAATCAAAACTAATAAATTTGTCCCTTGATCTTGAAAGGGAGTAGGTTCTAGAGCCCTGGTGAGTGCTCAGATCTGGTTATGTTTGAGGTTTTTATAGGATGGCAAAGCTCTTCTTTATAACACATGTATATTCTCATTTTAAAGTATCTCCAGAATACATTTAATGTGGTGTAAATGCCATCTTAATTTTTACTATATTATGTTGTTTAGGGAATAATGGCCAAGAAAATCTATATATCTTCGTTATCAATTCAATTCTGAAAGAACAATTTTGGTTTGTGGCTAGTCGAATCCATAGATGTAGAACCACAGGATGTGGAGGACTAATTGTGTTAATAAAAAGGAAAGGATACTCTTTTTTTTTTTTTTTTTTAGGAAAGGATACTCTTATTTCCAGTTCAAAAGTAATGTTGAAAAGAGCTAGATTTACAAATCTGAAGTTTAATGGAGAGATTCATGTTTAAAACACAAATTTGAGTAATGTTAGAGCTGAAAAATTAGAATTGACTGAATTGAGTAGAGAAAAGCATGCTGCTCCTGGAAAGCCAGGAATCCAGTGAAGAGATGAGGAACTGATATTCTGTGCATCACAAAGGCATGGCTACTTAGGAAAGTAGAAACTGGAGTAGCTTTGTGTCATGAAAGCCAGTGGCAGATAGGTTTCATAAGAAGGAGATCACACATTTGATTTACAAGTGTGCAAGGCATCGCCTTGATGGAGTGGTGGCTAGAGAGCAGCGTCAGGGGCAACACAAATATGGAACACTAAGAAAGAGAGATACACTCTACTGGGGTAGTAGAAGTCAAACAAGTTTTATGTTGATTTCTTTTAAATTGAGAGAAATAATGTTTGCATGCGGATAGGAAACATTTAGTGAACTAGGAATAGTGCTTCTGCCAGAGAGGCTGAAAATGAGAGCTGAAGTGAGAACTCTGAACAGGTGAGAGGACACAGGCATGGGGTGACTGCGTCTGTGTATCCAGCAAAGCAACCACAGGAAGGAGTCAAGATGAACAGCCAGAGGAGCTTATATTGCAGTAGGAAGTTGCTGAAGATCATCCCCTTTCCTTCCTTCCACGCTTCCTTCTTCCTTCCTTTTATTCTTTCTTTCTTAAGATATTAGATCATTACCTGAGAAGAGGAAATTGTGAAACTGTTGAGGTTTTGAAAAAGTACAAAGTATTGATCTTCAAGAACTGGCCAGTAAATGATCAAAATAAGAATCGTGTGAATACCAATTTGGCTAAGGATCCACTTAGGCCATCATTTTAGTCACTTTTCTTATTTCTTATTTCCAAAACACTCAACATTGCAATTTAAAAATACAAAAGAGAAGAGATTTATTTTAGCTCATTATTAGTTCATACTCCCTGGGATTCAAGGCAGAATGGCATGGCAAAAGGGCATAGCCTAGGAAAAGCTGTTCATATTATAGTATTTAGGAAGCAGAGAGAAAAGAGAGGAACTTTGAGGTAGATAAACCTTTGTGAATCATACAGTAATACCCCAGTAATATATCTCCTCCAAACTACTGCACCTGTTAATAGCAGTGAAGACCCCATGATCCATCACCTTCCTAAAGCCCCATCGATGAGCCCAGGAAGGATTTAGAAGACATTTTCTCCCACACCATACCAGTCACTGCCTATCAATCTAAAGTTGAGCCAGTGAGTAGCAATGCATGCAATTCCCTGGGTTAGTTGTCTCACCAGCCACGCAGAGGAGGGCAGTTCCATGTAAATGGAGGTGGGCTTTTGTCAAACAAGCACAGAGGATGTCATTGGTCATCATGCATTTTCCACTGTCTGATCATCAATAAAATATGGAATTCCCCAGCTCTCCTTATTTGTCACAATCAAGGGATAGTTAGAGCAGAAAAGTATGTCATGGCTACTCCAAGACAGAAAAGCTGGATTCAGGGTTTCTATAAGAAAGCTCTTTATCACCAAATCTGCACAGATATGATGGGCCATGACTGAAGAGATAGACTGATGTCAGAAGAAAGGACTCTGAATAGCAAGCAGAATTAAGAAGTAAATTCATTGTCTGGATTTTTATAATCCATTGACTTAAAATTATAAAGTGTCATACAATTGATGTATCAGTAAAAGTCTTATGAGCAATTGCACATTAAAAGACCATCTAAGGTCTTAGCATAACAAGATGAGCAGTAAGTAAAAAGAAGTCACAAAATAGAAAAAGAAAGGAAGAGAGAGAATGAGTGATTCACTTGAAGATAAGAAGAGTCAAACATTTTTTTTTTTTTTTGAGACAGGGTCTCACTTTGTAGTTCAGGCTGGCCCTGAGCTCACTAGGTAGCCCAGGCAAGCCTCAAACTCAGCAATCCTCCTGCCTCTGCCTCCCAAGTGCTGGGATTACAGGCGTGAGCTACCACACCCAGCATTGTGCTGTGTGGTACTGATTGCTGGTGAGTGTGAGTTACCACGCCCAATATCAAAACATTGTATGTGGTTACCAGGATCAAACCAGGTACCTTGTGCTTGCTAGACAGGCAGTGGAACCACTGAGCTAAATCTCTGATCCCAAAACATTTTTTTTATCTCCCACACTTGCATCTTTGTTGGCTGAATAAAGATGAAACGATAAGATATCGATTCATTTCTTGCTAATGCATCACCTTACACAGTGATGGTATCAATGCATGTTTTATTTACTAATAGTATATTTTCCATAACTTCATTTTCTTTATACAAGTGCTTAATGATTCATTGTCATTTTAAGCATATTTATACAAAATAACCCCATAAAGAGCTTATGGAAAAAAACACTATCTCTTATTTTGTAATGAGTCTAGAATTGAGATATTCATTATAAATATTAGAAATAGTTTTCTATAGACTGATATCCAGCCTACATACAGAAGTATTCTTCTATTAGATGTTTCAAACTTAGCAACTGTGATTCTTCCATCAAGAGCTTCATCCTAAATTTTTTGCTATACTGATCTAGATGACCATTTTTGCTAACATTCTAACAGACTTGAATTTTAATACAGCAAAATTTAAAAGTAGAGATTTCTCTCATTTCCTATAAGCACTGGTCAAACTACACATGAATAGGAAGAAGATAAAAGACGAAGTCATAAAATATAACTATAAACTTTTAAATATATAAAAGGAAAAGTACCTGTGACTCAGCATATTAAATTTGGTTATAACTCATTGTATTATAATTGCTAAATATAGGTTCCTGCATCTTCACATGTGATTAAAAGTTCTAATTTAAAATGGGCATCTGAAATGAATGGACACCTCTCAGGTGAAAAGTAAAAACAGCAAACAAACATGCAAAAAAAGAAGTTCAACATCACCAGTATCTGAGAGATGAAAATTAAAATAACACTGATATTCCATCTCACTCCAGAAAAAAAGGCTGCTATCAAGAAATCAACCAACAAGTACTGACGGTGCTGCTGGGAAAAAGGAGCACTTCTCCCCTGTTGGTGGGTGTGCGGACTGGTTCAGTGATTGTGGAAATCAGTATGGCGATGCCTCAAAAAATTAGGATTAGAGGTCCCATATGAACCAGCTATTTTTCAGTTGCATATTTTCCCAAAATAATCACAGACATTGTACCACAATGATATTTGCACACCCTTGTTTATAGCAACATAGTTTATAATACCTAAATCTTGGAAATAACCCAAATGCCCATCAACTGATGAATGGATTAAAAAAATGTTATTTTAATACAATGTAGTACTACTCATAAAGATAAATGAGACATTCATAGCTAAATGGATGCAACTTGAGACAATACTCTTGAAATAAATTTGGCATACATATGTAAATATAACATTGTCTTTTTGGCATGAGAAACTAAAAGGACATAGTGTAAAACATGAAATGGGGAGAAACTATTAAAAGGAAAAAAAAACTGAAAGAGGGAGGAGGGAAAAAAGAGAAAAGAGGAAAATGAGAATATAAGGAAAAATGGAATTAAAGATTTTATAAAAGAAGGAGAATTGAGGAGTGAGTAATGAGAGGTAAAGAAAAATGTGATGATAAAAAAAGGAAACAAAGCTTATGGATTTAGGGTGTGGGGTTGTGCGGTGAATAGGAGAATGGGAAAAATGATAATTAAATTGTATCATATACTGGTACAAATTCCAATATTGAGTGTGATCATGATGTGTATATACAATGTACCAATAAAGATAAAAATTAATCTAAAAAGAGGGAGGATTGGAGGGAAGTGGAATTTGGGAAAAAAAGAGGAATGAAGATATACCGTATGTAGGTACAAATTCCCTTGGATGAATGTGACCATTGTATATATTTAAATTGTATTGATCAAATTAAATTTAAAAAATTCTTGTGAAAACATTGGGTTGGTAGTTAAAGCACTCATGTAAAATAGGTGGTCTTTATACAGCAAATTGTTCTCAAAATAAATTTGCAACATGCCCATTGATTACAAAAATAACTCCATATTTCCCTCACAAAATATGTGTATATCAAATACTATTTTTATGTAGATTAATGGCTTTAACACTAATCTCACTGATTTACAAACTGTGACAACATTATGGCCTCCTTTATGAGCTCTAAGTTGATTGGGAAAAAGCAGCATCTAATTAGGACTCAGGAAACAGTCTCGGCTCAGCGTTCCACAGGTGACTTGCATCTGTATGGAAAACAAAGGTGTCAGCGACTCCCACCTTCAGCTAACTCCAGATTCCTGTTAGGGAGAGAGAGTGGTCAATGAAAGTAATCAATAAACAGGCTAGTTTAAAATCAAAAGTTCTTTCCAAAACAGGAATGGCCAAGTATTTCACTTTCCAGCTACCTGTATAGGAGAGAGACTGTGTCCTTTAACTGCGGTTTAAATTTTCCTTTTTTTGTTATTGTTGCTGATGAAATACTTACTATGAGGTAACATAGTGAGAAGGGAGAGACACGTGACTCCTCACTGACCACCCTGAATAGTGACCTTCTTTCCCACCATGAGTCCTCCGCTCCCCCATATCTGGTGTTCTGTACTTGGGTTGCCTGGGAGGACCAGCTTTCGTGGGTATAATCCAGGTGAGGCTGGGAACTCCTCCTCTGGGCTCAGGCATCGCTGCCCAAGCTGCACAGTGAAGTCAAAGGTGGGTGGCTTGGCCATCCATCATGCATTCATGTCACGGAGACAGAGGGACCCTTTCTTCACATGACTGATTTATAACCAAGGAGAGCGTTCTCCAGGGTGATGGCATTTATACTAGCATTTTCCCAGCTCCCACAGAAACAGGGATCTTGTCATAAAACCCGGAGCAAAGGGGGATGTGTGAACAAAGGCGCCATGGGAAAACTGTGCGATTCTAATGCTTAGACATGCAGAAAGCATTTCCTTAAGGAGCTCTGGTATAAATTTAAAATATGGCATGTCTGGAAATTTCAGTTTTTAACAACTAAGTCCTTAAAGAGAAGCAGATCTAGACTCAAGAAAGAGAAAGAAGGTAAATTTTGGATGCAAATGAAAGCCAGCTGCCACGGTGGTGGTGGGGTGAAGCATTAAGATAAATGTATTTGCAGCAAGATTTTTAGAGGGTCAATTGAGGTTATTCTGTGATCTGGGGAGCTCTCTCTAGGGCAACATCTGGGAGTGACAGGGACAGTCTGATTGCCTGAGACTCATCTAGTGATGTCTAAGAATTTGTGCCAGTTTTATTGTTGTCAAAGAAAACACAGTTGTTAATTGTTAATTCAGGACAAGGGAAGATGCCTGGAGTCAGAGCTAATCAGCCTAATTATGTATCCGTGTGTTGCTCCCTGGCTAGGGTGGAGCCACTGGAAGCCTAGCTGAGCTACTGCTGCCTCTAGGGACAGCTGTACCCTCTGCAAGGCCTGGTGATAGCAGGCTGTGTGCCTGTGCCTGGCCTGCTTCCCTTAGGTTCAGTGGGAAGTGGGAGCTGCCAGGTAAGAATAAGAAACACAAAAGAAATATGATGCGTATCTTCAACAAGTCAAACCTGGAGGAGACTTGCAAAACTGACCTATCACTCTGAGGCTTGATGGAAGGACCAACGTTATTGATGACTACTAAGTCATCTTCACACTAATGTCAGAATATTCTAAGCAAAGATCCCCCTAATGAGAAGAAAATACATTTCTTTCCAATGTCCATCAGAAACACAGATAGTCAAGTAAGAAACATAGGTACTAGGCATGACTTGATATTGAATTAGTTGGTTATGAATAACATAGTTCAAAGAAATACTCAGGAGATAGGTTGTCAACTAAGAACAAAGCTGAAGAAAACCAGAATAAGGAACTGAGTGGGTATCTCACACCCATTAGGTTGAAAGAGAACTCAGCATAATTAAAGCTACTTCACTCCTGGCTACACTGGCCTTCCAGCAGGCCTGGGACTGTGCCCCCCACCCCCCGGAACAGTGAAGAAAGCACTGTTGTTGCGCCAAGGCAGTCTGAGATGGGGCTCACTGCGAGACACTGGGTAAATCAGCTGGAGTCTGAACCACTGTTCACCACCATCTCCATCAACTAAACCAGGGCCCAGCTGCCAAGGCCTACCACAGCGGTTGGACATGAGAGTGATCTCAGAAGTCTAAGTGATGTTATTGGTGACTGACTGGATGCAGAAGGTGAACCACAGAGGAAAGTGGAGAGTGGCACTCAGGAGCTGCCTCTCCACCTTAATGTCACCTGTGGAGGTGAAGAGGACTTGGAGGAGGGGAGATCACTGGTCATGACCACCATTTGGATTTTTCAGTGTGTTAAGTTTAAAGTGTTTCGGGGATATGAAATAGATATGACTGGTAAAAACTTGAAATACATGGTATGTTCAGCAATGAAATAGTAAGATAGAAGAGCTTTGTATGGGGAAGGGGATGGGGTTTTTCACTAACGTTTATTAATATTCAACATGGATAAACCTCCCCAAGTCCTTTTAGTACCCAAGGAATTATTTTTTCCACTCTTTCTCTCAAGGGAAGGGGAATTCCTACGCAAAGCCTTTATGCACACCCTCCTCATGAAGGGATTAGTTTCATGTCTTCACACACTTCAAACGTTGGTATTATCTTACAAATTTTGGGTAGTGGAAAGAAGAAAATTAACGCTATGGATTGAATCCTTGCCCTGGTGTGAGCTACACAATCTGGACTACACCCTCAGCTCTAAATTATGGGTTTCTCACACATGAAAAAAAAAACACTTTTCATATTACATTATTTATGTTATATTAAACTATGAACTATGTGTTCATCTTAACTTTGAAGTGTTCTGGGTAACGTCTTTGTAAAGCAATGTAATGTTTCTTCTTATCAGAAAGGGAGATAATTCTTTCTCTATAACTATAATCTATGAAAATCTAAAAAGTGCTTATCCCTCAAATAAACTTAAGTGACTTCTCATCCACTTCCTATGGATAAAGTTGCGGGAGCAATCTCATACTATTAGAATGTTTTATTGTTTGACTTGGTGAAAATTTTGAATAAAATTATAATGAGACTAAGTGTAGCAAAATATTTTCACAAGTTCTTAATGTTTTCTTGGGACAAATTTCAAGATATGATATTTTAAAAAATAATTTTAAAGATTCTGGTAAATATTAATTGCCTCAGAGAATTGTACCAACTTATACCACCTAATACTCTTTGGGGTTTGCTACAATTACATTTTTTCTATGTGCCTTCCCTTTGCTTGACATGATTATTAAAACCATTTTGATAAATGGCAAAATGAAATTGTACTCTCTGATTTCTAAAATTATCAGTATATTAAAATTTTACATATTTTCAGCCATTATAATATATTTTACATTAGATATTTATGCTCTAGTTTTTTCCCATTAAAATGATTCTGTTTACATAAAATATGATCTAATAGCATTTGATAATTTATATTTACTTTTATATTCCTTTTCTTTTTATAAATACAAAGCTTTACTTTTTATGATGTTTAGTTTTATGGTTTTTCTTTGTCAATTTTCCAGGATCTATATGGTACAAATACAGTATGTGATATATAATTTCACCTTTTATATTTTACTCTTTAGGGTCATTGCACCTCTTTGTAAAATATATGCTGGAGTTATTTTGGCCATCAGAAAATAATCTAACAGTTATTCCCATAACACCTATTACATCATATACTTCCTCTCTAGATATCTGAGAGATGATACTTTTATAAGTACAGATTTTTAGAATTATATATGAATAAATAGTAAACAACAAAATAAAAAGTATAATCATAGTTGTGTCCCATTAGTGCTGCTATTTCTCCAATGGCACCACTGTACACCGTGGCTTGTGGTGCTCCCTTTCTCATTCTGCATGTCTCTCTTAAATTATCAGAAGAAACCTCATAGCTTACTCTTAGTTTCTCTGTCCTATCTACAGTGTTTCACATCTTTCTAGCAATGCCCTTGTTCACCATCATCTTTCTCCTGGCCAATCTTAATAGGTAACACTCATCTCCCCTGTTGCCAGATTGGTTCACACTACATTTTTACCAGCAATTTCTTCTGGTAATTGGTAGCAGCAACTGATGTAATTCAATTACAATGTTGTTTGGGGACCATGACTTCATTAGATCTACTCTTTCCATACCATAATATCTATACTTTCCATACCACACAACTGTAAATTTTAACTCAGAAAAATATGGTTCTTCTCTAATTTTTAGAACTATTTTTATCAAGTCCCACTTGTCCTAGATCACTCCTTAATACTGCTAATATTACCTAATTCTTTAGCCAAGGACAAAGAAGTTTCACCCAGGTCTTGTGAAGGGCCAAGCATCTGTCCTCTTTTCCAGAGCTGACCTTGGCCAAGGCCCTGCATTCTGCTATACTGACGCTCCTTAGTGACATTTCCTCCTCTTCCTCAGCTTTCTGTTCCTTCTTCTAACTCTGAGCAAGCTATATTATTAGATAAGAGAACAGTTCCTGTGGAGAAAGTAAAAAGATATAATCAGGGCCGGAGATTTAGCTCAGTGGTTCTGGCGCCTGCCTAACAAGTGCAAGGTCCTGAGTTTGATCCGGTAACCACATACAGTGCTGCCTGTGGTGACTCACGCCCACCAGCAATCAATACCACATACCACAGTGCCGGGCGTGGTGGCTTACGCCTGTCATCCCAGCACTTGGGAGGCAGAGACAGGAGGATTGCTAAGTTCGAAGCTTGCCTGGGCTACATAGTGAGCTCAGAGCCAGCCTGAACTACAAAGCAAGACCCTGTCTCAAAAAAAAAAAGATATAATCAATTAAATTTTTAATCATATAAACAGATTAAAATATTCTTATAAAATTCTAGATTTGATTTAAAATATATAAATATAAAACAAATTATGTACTTAAAATGTCTATAGTTCAATGACTTATTACTTTAATAAAATATTACATCATGATAGGATTTTTAAATTTTTTTTTCTTTTTCTTTTTGAGACAGGGTCTCTCACTTTGTAGTTCAGGCTGGCCCTGAGCTCACTATGGTGCCCAGGCAAGCTGCCGCAGGATTTTTAAATTTTTACTTAAAACGTTTCTAACTTTAAAGTTCAGATACTCTGACTTATAATGAGGTTATGTCTTGATAACATCAACATAAACTGAAAATCTCCTGAACTGAAAATGCATTTAAATCATGTAACTTAGCAAACGTCCTGCCACAGTAATGTAGTGCCCTCTGGAATATCAGATGACTTCCACATGATCACACAGCTGCGTGGGGGCTCTGCTGGGTTGCCTCTGCCCCAGACCACAAGCTCATCATTCCATGTATTTCTGATGTGGAAACTCATCACAATGCAGAAGCTCAAGCATAGTTTCTACTGAACATGTATGCACTTGGCATTGCCACAAAGTAAAATAAATACAATAATTTGGAAACTATCTATCTCTATATCTTTCCACTCATCAAAACTGAATCATGGCAAACCAAACTATTATGCAGTTGATGTTAAAACTTTCTTTTGTAAAATAAATGTCAGATTTTATATCACATGTAGGTGATATTAATACCAACCTTTTCATTACATGTGATTCCCCTTGGATGAATAGCACTGAGTTTCTGCCCTTTGTTCTCTTTTTACTGTGTCAGTGTGCATACAGCATTATCACTGCAAGTTGAGTTACTGTTACAAGTGAAAATGTACCCTTTTGATGCTGGGTTTGGTGGCCCATGCCTGTAATCCCAGCACTTGGGAGGCAGAGGTGGGAGGACTGCTAAACTCGAGACTTGCCTGGGCTACATAGGTGAGGCTCTGTCTCAAAAACAAACAAACATAAATAGAAAAATATAACCTTTTGGGGTTCATCAGGAAGAACAGGAAAGAACTAAGTGACACTAGAGAAGATAAAGTAATTTAGCATGCTTGCAACTGCATTGAGACTACTACAGAAAGTGCCAGTTTGAAAGTAGCATTACAGGATAGGACAGGGCAATAGATAGTGAACATAAAGTGGGGTATTTTGATAATTTTAAATAATTTTAAATAATAAAATAGGGGAACTATGAAAAAGAAGAGAAATAAGGAAAGTTTTTCCTATAATGTTATACTGTACTTTAGTGATTTATAGCTTTGTTTCAGTTAACATCCTTTTAGACTATTTCTGTTTCTTGATATCTAAAGCTGTGAATTTTGTAATATGAAGTCCTCTGCATTATCTTCTTTATTATCTTCATTGTTTTTCTACTTGCTGGCTTTAGGGATTCTCTATTTCTTTCCATTAAATGCTTAATAATTTGCTGTTTTTGTTGTTACCCACTTATCTTTGCTGCCTGCATCCTCCCCTCAGGATAAGCAGTGTCTATCCATCAGATATACTCTGCTCCAGCACACGTCAGGGCAGGAGGGCCAGATGCTGTGTACTCTCTGAATATGGGGCCTTGTGTGTACTCATCGCTTGTCCTGGGCTTTGTCCCTGCTGGACAGTCAAATTCACTACTCAGCACCTAGGTCAGAGCCTGGCCTACTTTTGGCCTGTTGCTTGGCACACACCAGGTGAAGGGGTCAAAGGAAGAGGCAGAGGCTGGCCATCACTTTCTTGGCTTCATCGTGTGTCTGGTTCTGTAATCTGGGAGCAACCCAAGAACTACGAATCCTCTGTATTTTGCACTATGTTGATTTTTTGTCTATCCATATACACTACCTCTCATATTAGAAGAATATCTCACCCATTCCCCAATGGATTACATGAACTCAGTGACTTAAAAGAAGAGAAATAAATTCTCCCAAAGTTCTAGAGGCCAACTCGGTCATGCTCCCACCATCCAGAAGCTGCCTCCTCCAGCTGCTGCTTGCCATGGCTTTCCTTGCCTTGCAGCAGCAGCACTCACCTCTGCCTGCCTCCCTGCACGCCCTTCCTGTTGTGCATCTGCCTAAACTACCTGCAGCCGGTCCACACAAGGATCTTTGTGATTATGTTGTGAGGCCCACCTGGATCTTCCAGCTTAATCTCATTGTCTCAAGATTCTCAATTTAAGTACATTTGCAAAAAATCCTAGCCATATAATACAGTGTTCAGATTACAAAGTTTAGGACTGTTATTTCTAGACCCTCCCATACACAAAAAAATAAAACCTTTATGCATTCACAGGTGCCACTTTTGAGAATTGAGTGGCTCATGGAGCTGTGATCCTCATCGGGGAATTAGTCCCCCTGCTTCCTGCTGCTATGACGTGAGCTCTTTCTCCTCTGCAGAGTGGCACAGCTTTGCAGTCAGCTGCTGTGTACTAAAAATTCTACAAAGTATGAGCCAAAAGAAACTGCTCATTTAATTTGTGGGTGTTGGTTATTGTGCCTCAGCACAAGGAAAGTAACTAAGACAAGGACCTAATACCTTTGCAAGACACCATTAAACGTAATGATTCCATTTAGATCTTCTTCATTTTCTTACAGATCAAGATTTTCCTCCCTTCCCCTTGCTTTTTATTTTATAAAGATTAAGGAAGCAAAATACACATATTCTATTGTATCATACAT
>PVIC010025604.1:0-25160 GCA_004025085.1 Thryonomys swinderianus
CAGGTCTTTGAGTGCTGTTCTGAACATGTGTTCCAGCATCTTAGAATTATTAACAGATCACTCCCAGCTAGCTTTGCTATATCACCTTTCCTGGAGCTAACAATTACTAGATACCTTTTGTACTTTCCAGGACAGATATGTTGGCCTTTCTGGTTGTTATCCTTAATTGCGATGTATGTAAAAATAGCCCAGAAATTCTGCAGACAAAGGAAAACACCATTGAATACTATGATGAAGTAAAAGGGAGCAAATTTAGCCATGAATTTAAATTCTTCCTGTCAGGTTTTATGATAAGAATAATTTTAAACTAGTTCTTATAAAAATATCTCACTGAAACTCCACATTGATAACAGCAAGATGTTAAAGCAGACAGTGGGTTTCTAACAGGATAGGTGGGGAAGAGCTAGAAGAAAATATTTTTGAACTTGGAGAATATTAGTTATAGAGAACATGACTATTTCACCTTTTCTTCAGGCAAGGTTTTGTTTTACTTTAATTCTAAATCCAGAGTGGAAAATGGACTGAACTCTTACAAAGATAATGTTTACTTGCAAACAGATTACTAGAAAGAAAATTACTCAAGATTTCACACGTGCGCGCGCGCGCGCGCACACACACACACACACACACACACACAAGCGCACACATCTTAGTTCTTGAGAGCTTGGTATTATCTTCTCCAGTAACTCTTGCCTGAAGGCAGCCTTGAGGCTGAGCAGACACAGGTCTTCCAAACAGAGAGTATCTGATTTTTGCAGTAGGAGAGTCAACTACTGGGCTGCCTACCAGGTTAAAGAACTTACTTGTCTGAAAACTGTTGTATTAGCCAACTCAGAAAAGTATAAATTTTTGGAAAAAAGAAATACCCTGAGGGTTAAAATCAAGATTCAAAAATAAGGTGATAGAGACTACCAGTTGCAAATTATATAAAGCTAAAATAGAAAGAGACAGAGAAACCTAAGTTACAAATATTTTTTATTTAACTCATTTCTTTTATGAAGGAAATATCACTGTATTTTCTTTTCATTTCATAAGAAAATTTCTAAGATCTGCCTGATTGTTGCTAAATAATCCAAAGCTTTTCATTCCTTTATTTCTTGCCAGTATGAATTTTTTAAAATGAGCCAAATAGCTCAGACCCTTCAGAATCATCATTAACTTACCAGTCTTTATTTATTAATGTTCCTTCCTTATATCTCATGCTCCCTTGTCTCCAAAGTATTTGTAAAATTCTATTCTCTTCAAACCCTTTGGCTACCATGAATTATTTCTGACTTTTTTTTCTTGTACTGAAACCTACAAATAATGTAGCATGTCTTTGTTAAGTTTCTTTTTTCCCTTGTTTCCATTTTGAATATAAGCTTTTATTACAATAATTAGAAACTTAATCAGATTTTTATAGCATAATTTATCACAATAATCTATGTAGTTACATGCATTATAAACAATATGAATATTATTTGAAAAATATAAATATATGAGACTCAGCCAATTTATGATGGCTGTATCAGTAGACACATAAATTTAGATATTTGGCAATTTACACATTGCTATTGACATTACATATGAACTACGTACTGGAAATATTTGATAAGGCAACAAAATAGATTGCATTAATGGTATGTTAACCTCACTTAAAACATCTGTATATTTACTGGAGCAATGATCTGTGCTCTTTTTTAACTAAGGCATTCTCTTTTTTAACTAAGGCATTCCTTCTTCTCTCTGCTAGAAGTATAGGCTACTGGTGGCTTCAAATGACTTCCTTTAGAAAATAGTACTCAGTTGAAAAGTTGGGTCCAAGGTCACCTCTCCTTCCTGGAAGTCCGTATGCAGCCAATGATCCCTTGATGTGGGTTTATAAACACTCAGTGTCCTTGCCTCAAGGTGGAGCAGTTCTGAGTCATTACCCAGCTCTGAAGCTCCCACAGGACCAATGGGAATATTTAGTGCAATTGCATCACAGTTGAATCACTCTCACCATCCCCCGCAGGTGTTGACCCTGAGGGGCGTTACTACCACATTTTCAGTTGGCAAATCTCTGCCTCATAATCTGTTCCTGGCTAATCACCATACAACTGCTGGTACTTAGACTGATCCAAGGAAGCAGATTTGGAAATAGAATTTAAGAGTTGGAATTACCTTATGCCAATGCACAAAATAATATCACAGTGGTTAAATGTTATCACAATGCAACTGAATTATACAGGTAACGAGGTAAGACAAGATACATATGGAATGGAACTTTTAAAAAGTTCTTTAGATATTGTGAAATAGAAAATACTCAAAAGGGAAAGGGGGTAGGAGTAACTAGGGGAAATAAAAAATGGGATAAAAAAAGGAAACAAAGCTTATGTATTTAGGGGGCAGGGAAGTTATAGGGTGAGCGGGAGGGTGGGAAAAAATGAGAATTAAGTCATGTCATATACAGATACAAATTCTCAATGTTGAGTGATTATGATATGTATATAAAAGGTACCAAAAAATTCAAATCTAATAAAGTTCTCTAGACAGATTATAAAAAAAATAATATCATGTTAAATCTTGCTTGGTACTATTTATGTACCAGAGGTTGACAATAAAAAATAAAAATGATTAATCAACAAATGAAAGTTAAGTACAGAAGGCAGAGGTTTTCTTTGGTATATAAGCCATGATTTAATTATAAGAAGCAGAAGAGTTTTCAAAAAGAAGGCAAAGAAAGTTTAAGAATAGGACCAAAACCTACTTATTTGACTGATAATGCTCAGGGAAGATTTATTCATTTTGTTTTGTTTTTGGTGGTACTAGGGATCAAACTCGGGCCTTTATGCGTCTATGGTTAGTGCGGTACCTGTTGAGCTAAATCCCCAGCCCACGGAAGACTTATACTAAGCACTAATTAGGAAAGAAAAGGATATGAGATTTGCATGACGACATCTGTTTTACTGCACTCAAAATCCCTGAAACTCCAGAATTCTCAATTCTCTGATACCTGCACAATTGTCCAACTCCTGACTATTAGAAGAGAGAGCTATCCTATGATTACAGTTAAATCAGAACTGTGGCTATCAAGGAAATATTTGCACCCATTGGGATCAATCCACAGCCCCCACATGACTACACCATTAAATATTAAAACCAAATTGCAACACCCAAGAAGGTCCTTGCCATGCTAAGAAAGGAGAGGGACTATAATTCAAAGGAGCCACAAGGCCCTTTGCCATAGCAAACTCCACTGTCCTCATGAGTCCAAATACACTAGGTGAAGAGTTGTATAACATGGAGTTTGATGAAGAACATTTTATTGTGACAGGACAATTCTGCTGTGATACAGGATATAACAGTGTGACAAGGATCTCAGGAAACAGTATTGAAACACTACTCTCAGAAGTATGGAAAAAAGAATAGCTCACTTTAAATTAAACAGAAAATTAAACATAGTAGATACACTACATAAGGGTGAAATATCTAGTAGTTAACCTATGATCTGCAGCAGGAACCTAAGGGTACCCCAAACTAGTAGTGCAAAAGGTATCAGTGAATGGACCACTGGCTTACCTGTAAAACTCAATAGTTGTTGTTCCCTGTAACATAACAAGGTTAATGTAATAGATACTCTTACATTTGTGATTAGAGTGAAGATTTCACACTCCCTCTCTTCCCCCACAAGAATGTGAAGATTTTAATTCTCCCAAGAAAAGTGGGTTTTAATTATTCTAATGAGATATACGAGGTTAGAGTAGAAGCCTAATTGCAAAGAAATATGGACATGGTTAAAAGAAGATAGTATTTATAGGTTCAATAAAGTTGGACAGCCACGGAGGTTACTCTTTAAATTGTACATTCAAAAAGATAGGATAAAAGGGATAACCAGAAAACTGAAGCCCAGTATTTCATAAATATCATGAACCTTTGCTAACTTTCTAATACCAAAGCACCTAGAAATAGGAGTGAAAAGTCCAACTTTGATTTTCTTGACCTAACCATCTTCTTTTAATATGCATTACTATCTTTCTCTGTTTGCACATACACCAAAGGACTAAACAGTAAGAAAAGCTCAAGTAAGTAGCCTTTTCAGAATAGGTAGTCCATATTGTAGTGTAGTGTCTCTGGGCTTACATACAGCATTCATTATCCTCCGGCCAGGCTGGTTACCGTACCTTCTCCGTTGTCCAGTGACCTCGGGAGGGTGAGCGGGGAAACGGAGTCACAACTCCCAGTCTCCGTGTCAGTCAAGAAACTTCCTGATTTGGAGGCGAGGGCGGGAGCAGTGCTCATGACTGGGTGTGATTGGGCGCAAGGGCGGAAGTAGCATTTAACAATGTATGATTGGTCTGCGTCATCTGCGTTTCCTGCATCATCTGTATTGCTGTGGTTTCTTAAAGGGCTACTATATCTATTTGTCCACGGGGTGGGGGGGAGGGCAGGAGATAGGGAGAGAGGGAGGGGAAGAAGTAGAAGCACCTGAAGAAAGGTTTGGCCACAAATGATCACATTTGTTTAAATTTTTTTTTTTTTGCTTTTTGAGACAGGGTCTCGCATTGTAGTTCAGGCTGGCCCTGAGCTCACTATGGTGCCCAGGCAAGACGCCGCAAACTCAGCAATCCTCCTGTCTCTGCCTCCCGAGTGCTGGGATTACAGGCATGAGCCACCACGTCCGGCATTGTAGTATGCGGTGTTGATTGTTGGTGGGCGTGTCTCCACGCCCAGCATTATATGTGGTTACCGGGGATCGAACTCAGGACCTTGCGCTTGCGAGGCAGGCGCCGGAACCCCTGAGCTAACCCTCCGGCCCACATTTGTTTAAATATTAACAAACTGATTCAATCCCAATATCCCTGAGTGGGACATTGGTCAAGTAAAATATGGTACGTGCAAATAATGAATGAGCATATGACCATTTAAAATGTTATTTTTGTTGACTGACATTCCCAGATTATAGTTCAGCTGAGATATAGGATACATATTTGATCCATTACATACCCTTTCAAATTATGCTTCATTTTTAATGTTTGTATTATTGAGCTTTTGGCCTCTAGGATAAAATACTTGATATACACAGTTTAAAGGAGGATTTATTTTGGCTCATAGTTTCAGTGGCTTACTGTTAAACTGGCTTCTAGGCCAAAGGATACAGCAGGGGAATGCTGGTCATTCCATGGCAGACAAGAAGCAGGTGAGAAAGATCCAGAAAGAGGAAGGGGCTAGGGATGGGACATATTCTTCAAAGACATGTCTGCAGTGACCTGCTCCCTCCAGTTGAGCCCTACCTCTATAGACTTTTCAGCTCTGAACTCCTTAGTGGATTAAAACATTGAGAAGGCTAGTGGCCTCATTATGCCATCACCTCCTTAGTCTCACCTCTGAACACGTTAGACTTTTAGGGGGACATTTTATATCTAAGCCATAACATGGTTGAAAAAAGTACTGATTTTTCTAATATTTCTGTATTGTCATTTGCAAATAGAAATATGGGCAAAGTAGAACTGATGTAATCATGTGATGCTTACGTTCCCCTTTATAGCCAGATAGTATCTTGAATACCTATCATGGCAAAGGTAGACATAGATTTCCCCTATTAATCTTAAGTAGATTTTAGAGCAGGTTTCACTAAAAAAGACCTAGTAAAACTGGAGGATTCATCACTTTTGTTTATATAAAGCTATTTTGTCCCATTTGAGAAATTGTGTGAATAATAAAATAAATGTGATACATGGTAATAATATGCATCTTTTCTTTATCTGATCATACATTAGAGTGCCTATATGAAGAATCCAACCATTTCTTCTTTCACTTCACATTTATATGCAGCTAATTGTAGTTATTTGCTCATTTTGATGTTAATACTATATAAATAATATGCCAAATAAATATGTTAATGAATAACTCCATTACATTTCAAAATAGCTTTAAAATTACTGCTCATATTGAGTCGCAAAGCCAGAAGGCAAAGAAATCAACCAGTGTGTAGCGCCTAATATAGTTAATCACAATGTATATCAATTACCTGGAGTTAGCAACAAAGTAGAGATCAAAAAAGGAGAAGAAAAACCCAGTTCATTAGAATGTGGTAGAAAAGAATTCTATGGATCGACAGCTTTGGGAGGAACAATGATCTTCGGTGAAAATTGATCCCGGCAGGAGCCCAGGCCTCTTTTACTCCTCCTTGCCTCTGAGTTCCTGCCTCGTTTCCCTGTCTCCAAAAGACAACTGGGAACTAAAAAGCAGGGCCGTTCCTTAGTATGATCTGTGAATTCCAGTCTGGCAGAACAAGAGCACGATGTGAAATGTATATATGGGTCAAAGGAGACCACCCACACACAATCAAGGGGTGTTTTTCCTTCAATTTGAATATATAAATATAATGCTAACAAAAATGATAAGAAGAGTTCACATTTGTATAGAGCTTGAACTGATCTATATGTATTTTTAGAGCATTCAGATTACCTTTTATGACAGATGTTTCTGTCTGTGTAATGTGCTACAATATCCACAGTGGATTTCTGTTTTCTGGAGACTCATAATTCAAAGACTCCTAGGTTTCCAAAAACATCATGTTTTACACTTGTTTAACCAGTGAAGAAAAGTCTGTATTTTTAAGTTTTAACTCTAATTGCTGTCAAATTGTACATGTTCCTATCTAATAAGTCAGTTATATAAAGTTTGCTATAAAAAATAATAGTTCCCACCTCCACATGCATCAATTATCCTTTTTTCAAATCAATCACCTTCAACATTTTTTGAATTTACTTTTTTTATCTTCACATTTCTACATAACATTTTTGTATTCTGATTTCTCTATGGTTCAGTCCCACATATGTGTTTGTTTCATGGAGTTACCATAACAAAGTTCTACAGAGTGGGTAGCTTAAACATTTGCTATCTTCTCTTAGTTCTGAGTCAGCATAAAGCCATCCAAGGTAAAGATGTCAGCAGGTTTGCTTTTATTCAGAGACTTCTCCTTGCTTCACTGTTGGTTGGCTTCTCACTGTGTCCTCATATAGCTGCACACTAGTCTGCCGGTGTGTATCTAATTTCTTCTTGTAAAGACACACTGGCATCTGACCCAAAAATATGAGCTCCTTATACCTTAATTACCTCAGTGCAGGCCTTCATTCCAAACATCATCAACATATGACATTGTACAGGACATAATTTAGCCCCTAAATGTTATCTCTCCTGAGATCTTACTATGAGAGATGAGGAAAGAGGGTGCAACAGCAGTTGGTTATGCATACATCTCTTTAGCTGTCCTGTTTGCAGCACAATATGCCAACTCTAGCCCTAAACCTTGGCTGTGCTATCCCGGCCCATCTGTTTGGTCTCTTCTTCTGCTCTTTTCTTGGGCTCTGGGAAGGATATCATCCAGTGTGGATAACATCAGAGGAGATTTGTGAATCTTACAGGTTTTGAAACATTTAAAAGTACTCTTGATTTCAGAAACTCTTTATATATTCACTATATTTCCTTGTAAGTTTAAACTTCACTTTTAACAGAAATGAGGCACATTGGGGTGTAGTCACCCATCCATGCCGACTACATGACTCTGGGCACAACAGGTCAATCACAGAGCCAGGACACAAGGGCCCGAGCCCCGCGGCTCATATCAATGAAAGAATGTTATCTTCAACTTTGCTGGCACAAAGCCAAGGCAGGTGATGGTCCAGACCGGATGTGAGAATGAACATGTCATAGTTACTTTTCTCATCATTGCGACAAAGGACCTAACACCTAAAGTTTTTTTTTTTTTTTTGAGACAGGGTCTCACTTTGTAGTTCAGGCTGGCCCTGAGCTCACTGTGTAGCCCAGGCAAACCTCGAACTCAGCATTCCTCCTGCCTCTGCCTCCCAGGTGCTGGGATGACAGGTGTGAGCCACCACACCCGGCCTAAAACCTAAAGTTAAAGGAGGGACCGCTTAATTCAGCTCATGGTTTGTAGAGGTTTCTCTCCCTAATTGAAGCAGCATGGCTCTGAGGTAGGGTGGCAGGGCAGACAGGCAACACAGAAGAGAAACAGTCCGTGGCAAGCAGAGGGGAGACAGAGAGCAGCAAGCAGCAGTCGTAGCAGAAGTAGTAGGAGCAAGACTACCCCATTAATCCCAGCATCACACTTAAACCAATGACCTTTGAAACTCCCTATCTGGGAGCACATAAGGCTTTGAAGGACATTTAGATATAAGCCATACAGGAAGTATAAAAGATGGTAGCTATTAAATTCTTGGCTGCTGGGATCTCTTCCATAAGCCTGTTCTATACTCCACAGAGCATATTTCTCTTCCCACCTTTACTCTTACCTTCAATATGCTTAATAAATACAAAACCTCACTACTTCATCTCTTTCTTTGGTACAGGGGCTTGAACTCAGGACCTTCTGTTTGCCAGGCAGGCGAGGGGTGGCTTAACTCCATCCCTGGCCCCACTCCTTTGTTTCTCGTCCAATTCTTTGTTCGAGGCAACACTAACTGGGAAAGGACCCTCGGGAGGAGCACACACCCTGGTACCTAGATGACAGGAAGGCTAAGTAATTTCCCACTTGTGTTCTCACTCAGTTTCTAAAACTGCACCCTTGGTATCTCCTTACCCTTTCTCCTGATTTTTTGCAGTATGTCCTAGTAAGCATCTCCTCTATGGAATGGGTTTCCTGAAGAAATCAACTGTTTGCATAGCAATATCAACCTGTTTCAGAATGTCTCTACATAAACTCTTCTCCGTATCTGTTTTAAATTTCTCAATCTTCTTTCAAGACAGTGCGTTCTTCTTTGGATTGCTGAGGTGAGGCAATAGTCCTCTGTACTGTCTCTTTTATTGCTTTACTCCATCTGATCTGCCAACCATCTTATTATCTCTTCTTATAGATAATTTTCCAAGATTTCGATTTTTCCTGCTTTCTTATCTCACTGTAGTGCACCAGGGTGTGCTTTTAAATTCCAATTTAGTGAAGTCAATTCAGTAAGTTTATGTTACAGTATATTATGCAAATAATATATTTTGCATACTCAATGATCTATTCAGAAATGCTAGGAATATTTCAACTCAAATTAAGGTAAAAACCTATTATACACACACACATAAATATATCTATATATCTCTCTCTCTATATATATCACATTTTATTGACACTTTAAATGAAATAGAAATGTCTCATTTAAAGCTACCAAAAGCTAAACCTAGACCTATCTCTTTCACCATGCACAAAACTAAACTCACAATGGATACGAGACTTAAACATTAAAACAGAAACAATAAGCCTGCTGGAAAACAGATTAGGTAAAACTCTTGGAGACATTGGCATAGACAGAGACTTTATGAATAAAGCCTCTATAGCACAAGAACTAGCAGAAAGAATCAACAAATGGGATCTCATCCTACTGAAAAGCTTTTGCACAGCAAAAGAAGTGACTGACACTCTAAAAGACCACCAACAACATGGGAAAAAATATTTACTAGCTGTTTATCAGACAAAGGGCTATTATCTACAATATATAAAGAACTCAAACAGATCAGCCTCCCCAAGTTTAAAGACCCAATTCAAAAATGGGCATCTGAAATGAACAGACACTTCTCAGAGGCAGAAGTCAAAGCAGCCAAGAAGCATATGAAGAAATGTTCCACATCACTGGTCATTTGAGAGATGCAAATGAAAACAACAGTGAGATTTCATCTCACTCCACAAAGAATGGCCGCTATTACAAAATCAACCAACAATAAATGCTGGCGTGACTGTGGGGAGAAAGAAACCCTTCTCCACTGTTGATGGAATTGTAGACTTGTGCAACCATTATGGAGATATGTGTGGAGATTTCTCAGAAAACTAGGACTAGGGGTCCCATTTGACCCTGCTACCCCCCTGCTAGGAATATACCCCAAAGAATTTTAAAAATCACATTGGAAAGACAGATGTACACCCTTGTTCATAGCAGCTCAGTTTGTGATAGCTCAATCATGGAAACAACCCAAAGGCCCATCAACTGGAGACTGGATAAAGAAGATGTGGTTTTTTTTTTATAAAGTGGAGTATTATTCTGCCATAAAGAATGACAAGATTGATTCATTTATGTACAAATGGATACACCTGGAGGACACACTAATGAGTGAAATAAATAGATCACAGATAGGCAAATACCCGATCTTCTCATTGATATGAGCATCTGTAGATGCAAATGAGATCTAGAAAGTATGATAGTCTTTGTAGAATGGGAAATTTCCATAGGAAATTTGGTGTGGGGATGTAATGAGGGGAGGGAATAAAAACGATTCTGAAAGAAAATAAAAGAGCCTGTATAATAGGGGGTGGGGAGGTGTGGCGGGGTATGGGTAAAAATGAGAATTGACTGTGTCATATATTGGTACAAATTCCCCAGTGTTAGGTGTGATTGTGAGATATATATAAATTGTACCAATAAAGAATTCAATTAAAAATTATATAAAAATAATTAGCTAGTATTTTATTATTACATCATAAATTTACCTCAAATGGACTTTGAAAAATACTGATCCAAAATCCATTTTTAAGTATATGTAAAAGCTAAAATATATTCATATTCACTTGACATGAATTAATTCAATACCTATTCAGTGACTACTATGTTTCACTTCTTGGGTTCTGTTGTGCTAGGATGAGGAGACAAATTTAAGTGTGAAAATTTGAATGTGAGCCCTTAGTGTTTCAAGTTCAGTATGAACAACAAGCTTTTAAGACAGAATGCATTTTAATATGCTACGTGCCATCAACAGGTAGGGATAAAGCAAATGGTGGATGGAAAGACTGTAACTGTGAACTCCATACAGCTTGGTTATGTATCCTTCTGGGGTTGAATGCTTCTCAGAAAAAGGAGGACTCAGAACTAGCATAGATTATAGAGCAAGGGCATCAAATAAGACAGGGTAATATGACCAAATATTTGTGTTAATGGCTATTTTCACAAATTCACCTCTATATTTTCATCACCTGCAATAGATTATGGCTTAAACTGTATAGTTATACTATGAAATAAAATTCATCATTTCATTAATTGAAATGAATGCACTACATATATTGATTTCTTAAACAAAAGAAACTCAAACACTGCAAGGTAATATTTTGGGGCTTTTAAGTATCATTTATCTTTGTTCTTGGAACGATATGTAATAAGCTTAGTCCTTGCCCACAGAATGATGAATAGCCCTTTTGAAGAAGACTGAGAATTGTGCAAATAGCACATGATAGAACAGTCTGTCCAATAGATATGCAAAGTAGGAGGTTTTGTAGTAAGAATGCTGAAACAGAAATCTGAAAGTCAGATTCTATTCCTAGACTTCTTTCTAATTAACTGTGTGACCTTTTTGGAGTCAATTATTTCAGTGTCCCATATTCTTAGTTTTTTTTTTTTTTTAATGACATGCTAGGTAAAGACTAAGTTTCTTTTCAGGTCCTAAGTTATATATATAAGAGGAAGATGACAAATGGATACTATTCCTCTGCTTCTGTTCCTTCTCCCACTGTATGGCAAGGCTTGGCCTTTCTTTCTAAGGTCAACACAGAAGCCAACTGAACTCACTCTCTTCTGAAACCCGAAGGGATCGCGTTGCTAGTACTATTAGGTGGAATGGAACTGAGAACACAGGTTCCAGTGCCAGACTGCCTGGCTTTATAAAACTCCTTCAACACTTGTCAGCCGTGTAATCTTGGAACAGTGTCTTAATCTGCCTGTTGATTTGTTTTCTCATCTATTTAGTAGGGATTCTAACAATGCCTATCTCCTAAAGTCATTGTGATGTTCAATGAGGCAGAAGTCAAGGCAGATAAGAAACATATGAAGAAATGTTCTACATCACTGGTCATTCGAGAGATACAAATGAAAACAACACTAAGATTTCATCTCACTCCACAAAGAATGGCTGCTATTACAAAATCAACCAACGATAAATGCTGGTGAGGCTGTGGGGAGAAAGGAACACTTCTCCACTGTTGGTGGGATTATAGACTTATGCAACCATTGAGGAGATCAGTGTGGCGATTTCTCAGAAAACTAGGACTAGGGTTCCCATTTGACCCTGCTATCCCCCTGCTAGGAATATACCCCAAAGAATTTTAAAAATCACATTGGAAAGACAGATGTACACCCTTGTTCATAGCAGCTCAGTTTGTGATAGCTCAGTCTTGGAAACAACCCAAATGCCCATCAACTGGAGACTGGATAAAGAAGATGTGGTCTTTTTTATAAAATGGAGTATTATTTTGCCATAAAGAATGACAAGATTGATTCATTTATGTGCATTCATTATGTGCACTCATTTATGTATCTGGAGGACACCTAATGAGTGAAATAGATCACAGATAGGCAAATACGGGATCTACTCTTTGATATGAGCACCTCTAAATGCAAATGAATTCTAGAAAGTATGACAGTTTTTGTAGAATGAAAAATTTCCACAGGAAATTTGGTGTGGGGATATAATGAGGGGAAGGAATAAATATGATTCTCAAAGAAAATAAAAGAGCCTGTATATAGGGGGTGGGGAGGTGTGGGTGGGTGGGGATATGGGTAAAAATGAGAATTGACTTGTGTCATATATTGGTACAAATTCCCCAATGTTATGTGTGATTGTGAGATGTATATAAATTGTACCGATAAATAATTCAATTTAAAAATAAATAAATATAGGTTTAAGATGCTAATTAAAATGCAAAGATTTTTAGACTGCATATAAAGCAATCTCAGATACTTCTGAAATAAATGTATTTTAAATACATGTATATAGGTTAAATGTGCAAAAGTGAAAATAAATACAAAAATTGAAATACTTTTACTTACAGAAATAGACACAAGAACTAAAGTAAAAAAGTTAGGCATATAAGCATCAGGCAAAATATAACTTAACAAAAATGTTACCAGAGATAAAGAATTATACTGTTAAGAAAAAATGATCAATGGATCAAGAAGTTATAATGCCAGGTGTTTATGTGCCAGACAAATGAATTAAAAACATGTAAGCAAAAATGTGGTAACTAATAGGACAAACAAACAAATTCACAATATAACATGAAATAAACTAAAACTATAACATGAAATAACTATAACATGGAACAAGTTGAAAGTATAACTGTAACATTACATTTTCTTCAGCCATGGATAAAACATGGAGATTCAATCATTCAGTGTATAGAAAATCTAAAAAAATAGTTCTAATTTACAGTATAGTACATTTCACCTAAGCACAACAGAATGTATTCTTACAGTTATATATGGCATATTCAACAAAGTAACCTACATCTTGATTAAGAAACAAAGCATAATTTATTTTAATATATTCTGACTAAATGCAGTTAATGTGGAAATAAATAAAAATTGCTTGAGAACTGACAAGTTTATTGACATTAAAAGTATTTCTAAGTATCATATGGAGTGAAGAGAAAATAAGAAATAGATTAAATGAAGTTGAAATTTTAATATATCAAAAATTACAGTAAAAGTTGTAATATAGATAATGTAGTTTTCTAGAGTATAAAACTTCTCAATATAATTTTATTTCATAGTCCATATACTTATTTAAAAATTTGAAATAGCTAGCATATGATAATCACTTAAAGAAGGTATTTTTAATAAATACATAAAATATGGAAAGACACAATAAAGAGAAGAGTTCGATGAAAAATTCCAATGAGTAAAAAATATAGAAAGGCACAGGAAAAACTACAAAAATGAAAACCATAAGATGTATAACTTTATAGTTTAAATTACTGAGATAAAAGTATTAGGACACAAATTTAAGTATTATGAATTAGAATGAAGCCCCTACAGATTCTACTGACATTGAGTAAAACTAATATGAACAAATTTATACCTAACAAATACTTGAAATTTTGAAGATTATAAATGTTTTGTCAAAGGAATCTATAGCCTAATATCTATGGGTGGTGGTAGCAGCAGGAAAATAACAAGCCCCTACTCTTTTTTTTTTAACTGAATTCTTTATTGGTACAATTTATACACATCTCACAATCACATATAACATTGGGGAATTTGTACCAGTATATGACACAAGTTAATTCTCATTTTTACCCATATCCCTACCCACCCACACCTCCCCACCCCCTTTATACATACTCTTTTATTTTCTTTCTGTATCATATTTATTCCTTCCCCTCATTATATTCCCACACCACATTTCCTATGGAAATTTCCCACTCTATAAAAGCTGTCCTACTTTCTAGAGCTCATTTGCATCTACAGGTGTTCATGTCAAAGAGAAGATCCGGAATTTGCCTATCTGTGATCTATTGATTTCACTTATTAGTATGCCCATCAACTGGAGAGTGGATAAAGAAGATGTGTTTTTTTTATCAAATGGAGTATGACTCTGCCATAAAGAATGACAAGATCAATCCATTTAGGTGCAAATGGAGACACCTGGAAGATATACTAATAAGTGAAATCAACAAGCCCCTACTCTTAACTTTATTTGTGCTTGCAGACATCGCTCTGTTTTTCCCATCTCTGTCCCCAGATGACTGTATGGCCCTGCCTAGAAGAGACACCCAAACAAAGCCAAGGCAATTTTTACATTTCCTAGGCATCTCTTAACTCATTCAAGTTGAAAACCGAGATTAACTATCACATCTTCCTACAGAGCTACTTCTGCACCAACTTGGCTTCACTGGGGAAATTTATGAATTATTTGAGGAAAAGAGTCATTACAAACTACCAGAATCCTTCCTGAAAACAGTGAAAAACAAACCAATTCAAACTATTTCCTTTGACCACCATAGCAAAAAAAAAAGTGTCACAACAGGGAAAAAATTCCACAGAAAATATTAGTGAATCTGACTTAGTATCATATAAGAAGGGGAAAAAAAACTATGGGCAAATTACTTTGGTGTGGCATGGCAGTTAATATTAAAACATCAAATTCAAAGCATAGTCAAATACAATTTTTTTTTTTGAGACAGGGTCTCGCTTTGTAGTTCAGGTGGCCCTGAGCTCACTATGTAGCCCAGGCAAGCCTGGAACTCGGCAATCCTCCTGTCCCTGCCTCCTGAGTGCTGGGATTACAGGCGTGAGCCACCATGCCCAACACTGTAGTATGTGGTATTGATTGCCAGTGGGAGTGAGTCACCACGCCCAGCATTGTATGTGGTTACCGGGATTGAACTCAGGACCTTGTGCCTGCGAGGCAGGTGCCAGAACCACTGAGCCAAATCTCCTGCACTCAAATACAATATTTGACCTATCATCAAGCTTTAAAATGAAACATTTCATTTTAAAAGATGCCAGAAAGGCACTCTGCCAATTGAATATTAAGTAATGATGAAGTACAACCTAGCACACTAAGAATACAAGATTTCCTTAAACTGATCATGCTACCCTAGGAAAAAGAGATTTTTAGCATCAGACATAAGGGTGGAATATGAGTGGCTGTTCTCTGGGGTCAGCGACATACTGAAGATGGCTTTCTCACAACTGCAGTCACATATTGCATTCGAGTCCCAAACAATTGTCAAAACAGGAAAGAAGGGCCGGAGATTTAGCTCAGTGGTTCCAGCGCCTGCCTCTCAAGTGCAAGGTCCTGAGTTCGATCCCAGTAACCACATAAAATGCTGGGCGTGGAGACTCACGCCCACCAGCAATCAATACCACATACCACAGTGCCGGGCTTGGTGGCTCACGCCTGTAATCCCAGCACTCAGGAGGCAGAGACAGGAGGATTGTGAGTTCGCCGCAGCTTTCCTGGACTACATAGTGAGCTCAGGGCCGGCCTGAACTACAAAGCGAGACCCTGTCTCAAAAAAAACAGGAAAGAAAACAAAGGCTTACAATTGGAAAACAGTCATTTTCTTAGATGAACAACAGAAACATGCACTATGAAAACTGAAAAGTATACATAGTTTTACTAAAATGCCACTAGGCTAGCAGGTCAGTTTTGTAAGTTTACATGAGATGAGGTCAATAAACATCCATTTGTATTTCTGTATTTTACCATAGAACAATTGAGCAGAAAATTTTTAAAGGTTTCCTGATAACATTAGAAACCTAAAGGGATTAAGAATAATCCACACATGGGCTGGAGGGTTAGCTCAGTGGTTCCAGTGCCTGCCTCGCAAGCGCAAGGTCCTGAGTTTGATCCCCGGTAACCACATAGAATGCTGGGCGTGGAGACATGCCCACCAACAATCAACACCACATACCACAATGCTGGACGTGGTGGCTCACGCCTGTCATCCCAGCACTCGGGAGGCAGGGACAGGAGGATTGCTGAGTTCGAGGCTTGCCTGGGCACCATAGTGAGCTCAGGGCCAGCCTGAACTACAACGCGAGACCCTGTCTCAAAAAAAAAAAAAAAAAAGAATAATCCATACATTAAAAACATAACTGAGTGAAACTAAAGATAAATAGATGTAGAGCTATGCTAAATTTATTCACCATAAACTGGAAATTATCCCCAACTGATCTACAAATTCACTGTAATTCACCTCTATTCTTTTTCTGAGGAGGGTACTGGGCATCAAATTCCGGACTTTGTGGTTGTGAAGCAGGTACCAAAAACACTGAGCTAAATCCCTGGCCCAATTCATTGTAATTTCAATCAAAACTTTATAAATGTTTGATGTAGACGCCAAGAAAATGATTCTGGAGTTACATGGAAGCACAAAAGACTTTGTGTAGAAAAAAGAACTTTCAAAACACAAACACATTTCCTGGGTTTACACTACTTGCTTTTCAGATTATAAAGCTACTACTTAATAAAAGTATAGTAGTTATACAGTAGCACAACTAGAAATGAATAGAACATAATGTAGTGATCAAAAATAGACCTACACATATATGGCCAACAAATTCTGAAAAGTCACTAGAAGACTTCAAGGCAGAAAATATTGTCCTTTTAACAAATAGTTCTGGAATAGCTAGGAGAAAAACTTTCTTTTTTTGGTACCCGAGATTGAACTTAGGACTTTATGCTCTCCAGGTGGGGCAGTGGTGCTGAGCTATATTCCTGGCCCCTTTGGAAGTGAATTTTATCTCAGGTAGCATACACAGATGAGCTAAAAATTAATTACAGACCTGAATGTAAAAGACAAAATACATTTAGAAGAAAACATACTTGGTGCAAGCCTGTAATCCTAGCACTTTGGGACACTGAGGCAGGAGGACAGGAAGTTTCAGCCCAGCCTGGGCAACTCAGCAGTAGAGTGAGATCTGGTCTCTAAATTGAAAAAAAAAAAAAAAAATGGCTACGGATGTACCTCAGTGAAAAAAGTTTGAGTTTAACACCTGGTATAAATAAATAAAGAAAGGCAGTAAGCAAGTAAGTAAATATAGGAAAAAGCCTGCAATAGATATAGACATGAAAATGATTGATAAAATGAATTGTATAAAAAATAATCTCTAGTATTCTTCAAGATAATGAAAATGTGAGCCACAGACCAGAAAGGGATAATCACATTACACCTCAAACTTATATGATGTATGTTTTAAAAACATTTTAAGCTGAAAAATAAATAACCCAATACAAAATAGGCAAAGGTTGAAACAGACCCCTTATAAGAAAAGATATATGCATAAGCAAAATGTGCATAAAATATACAGCATCACTTGTTATCAGGGGAATGCAAATAAAATCCACAACTACATATGTTATATACTCATTAAGATAATTATAATTGAGAAGATTGACGTCAACTTTCGGTAATGGTGTGGCGCTACTAGAACTCTAATTTCTTGCTGAAGAGGAAATAAAATTTTACCACCACTTTGCAAAATGTTAAATGGCTAAATCCATGTAGAAAAAAACTTAGAAAATCCTACTCTAGCTATTTATTGAGGAGAAATGAAAGTGTAAGTCCCCAAAAGACTTATTGGACTTCTATTAGAATATCAAGGCTCTAATATCTGTTGCTTTTATATAAAAATCTAGACAAGAAAAATCTAATTTAGTTTAAAAAAAATTAAAGAAAGTATGTAACTAAGTTCCTTAGGTTGATAGTACAGCCTTAAATTAGCTGGGGAGGGATATGCAAAATATTTTTATTTGATGATAGTATTCTATAGTTTGCTTGTGGCTACTCACCAACTATACATTTAAGTGGAAACATTTTGTTATGTGTAAATCAAATACAATTAATTTTATTTCTAAAATATTTTGTGGAAGTTTATGTATATGATCTTGAATGAAGTCAATATTATCATAGCCTTTCAGATTGTGACAGGAAATTTTCTAATAATAACACTTGTATTTAGAAAAGACATTCTATGTGGTTTTATTATAGTTCAACTGAGAATATCTTTTTGAATGTGAAGAGAAATATAGGTGTTTTAAGAACTCTATAAATGACCTATGATAGTTCTGTTCCATCTGAAATCTATTTTTGTGATATGAACAGACATTTGTAGAAAACTACAATCAGAAATGTTGAAATTTCAATTACTTCCAAATTCTAGCCCCTCCTTCCATGTGTTTCCTAGAAGATCCTTCTTTTCTGTGTTACAAACATTGAATTAATCATGAGGCTCTAAGTAGGGCAACACAGTCTAAACGAGTCATATAATTATTCACTTCCCACATAAAATCTTAATTTTTACTTCCTTTGCATCAAACTAGCTATCAGAGTACTTGTTTATTTGTTTTTTTGAGACAGGGTTTGCTTTGTAGTTCAGGCTGTCCCTGAGCTCACTATGTAGCCCAGGCGAGCCTCGAACTCAGCAATCCTCCTGTCTCTGCCTTCTGAGAGCTGGGATTACAGGTATGAGCCACTACGCCTAGTTGGAATACTTTTTAAATGATCACATTTGGTCTTGTTGAAGTGTTTGCACATCATTATAAAGGTTAAAGGTTTATTTAGTCAGAAAATGATTTAGGAACTTATTCAAAATATATTGTTTTCTCCCCATAAAAGTGAAGAACAATCTTAGAGGTACATCCCTGTGACCCCAACAGGCAGAAGGCTGAAGCAGCAGCATCGCCGCAGGTTCCAAATAGCAAGAGCCTCAAAAAAACAAACAAGAACTAAAAATAAAAGTGAAAACCATATGCTATGATGTGCTGGCTACCTTCACCCTCTTACCTGTCAGCCAGACCCCATGTATTACCCAGCTGGGTGACAGATACACTCATGAAATTGTTCCTGTAGGACTTACAGTCAGCTGCATTTCTACAGACATACAATTAGTAACTTTTGGTAAATAGGAAATTAAACAGGATCAATTTGTTACATATTTTTAAAACATGAATGAACCAATAGTCTCCACTTGTTCAAATTTTCATGTTCCAGATTTGAGTGTTGTATATTGTCTATAGATTTTTTATTTTGTTTAAATAAGAGGAAAAAAAGCCACATGTAGCTGAATATATCCTTATTGACATACATATGAGCAGGCTCAGCAGCTTACTGTAATCCTTCCAAAGATTATGAGTTTTCTTAGACATAAAAATTCAACAGTGAGAATATTTTATAAAATAAAATTGATGAGAGAATAGATCCATGCAGAGTCTAGACACTTTGAGGCTTGTGACTTGAAGTCAAATTATATTTTGCTGTCCTAAAATACATATTTTTGACTCTAAGTGGCAATCACTAACAATATTCAAGTCATGGATGAAAATGCTGCTCCTAAAGTACTGAACATAGAAAAGTATGCAACAATCTAATGGATTTGGAAACATATGGCATTTCCACTTACCATTCTTAACTCCAATTCCTAGTAATTTGGGTAATTAGTAGAAATCCATATACAAGCAATGTTTGCTTTAAACTTACCCTAGTAAACTGTTTTTTTATAGTGTCATTTAGTTTCCTTGATCAATTTTTCAATCTCTCATTATTGTCTATGCCAATAAACATGCCTTGAAAATGATGGATAGATTCAAGGTTTTTTAAGATGGTGTTTTATTACCTTTTTGTAACTTAGATTGTTTTAAATTATGTTTAGTCACTTGATAAATGTTACCTGTATTTTTCTGTCCTCAAGAGGTACTGTGGCATGAAGGAGTATAAAGCATTGCAGTGAGGATCGGAAGATAGACAAAACTGAACTGAAACTGCCTTCCATCTGTGCAGTTTTAAACATGATGTGTACAGGTATATGGGTCCAGTAAGCTGCCTAGGGACCCACTTGCAGCATAGGATTTTGAGGAGGAAAATGTAAAGAATGGGATATTTCTGAGGAAGCCAATACCAAAGACAGAAATGAGATTTAAATCAGAGGAAACAGCTACAACATGTGCAAAGAAATGAGATAAAAATCCTCTGAAATGGATCGTGTTCCAGCATAGGCGAGGCTAGTTTGCAAGTTAGTGGCGGCTCTAGGGTTGTGGGGAGGAGAGGGACGTGTACAGTGCAGAAATTGAAACAGAACCAGAGCACGGTGTACTATAGTTTTATGGTCTTGATAATGTTGAGCTAGTCAAGATATTTGACAAAGAAAATGAAGTCAATCTTTATGTTTCCCAGTATCATTCTACACTGTAGCCCTTAGCTGGGAAGAAAGAGAAATTGTGGGAAGTCCAATTTTAGGAAGTGATAGCTGTAGGCCACGTGGGAGGGGAGGGCTTATATGGTTGGACTTGAAAAGGAATGAGGTGAAAAGTTATTTGAGAATAACTTTTATTGTGCTGCAAGCACTGTGCCTTTGATTACAAAGGTGGCTAGTACAGCATGAGTCCCTCACCGTGGAACACATTCCAGATCAAATGCTTATTTTGCCACATTCAGTAACTGCCCTACACACCCAATGGCCACCTTGTTACTTTGGTAAGAAATGTCATTTTTTTCCTTCATATAACTTCTAAGTCATCTAAAAATAACTTACTTTATGTGGATCGTTTAAATCATTGCTTTGTTCCTTCTTGCTACCCAGGTCAGATTTATTTGCCTTTCTTCTTTGCCTCCATGTTACATTGATTATATATTTGTTTTCTTTACAACCCTTTATGGCTGTTGTTTTGAGTCAAGGTTTCTTTATGCAGCTCAAGCTGATTTTGAATTCACTATGTAATGTAAACTGGTCACAAACTCAGGACAATCCATCTGCCTCAGCCTCCCAAGTACTGGATTACATGGGCATGCTACCATGTCTTGGTTACCATATTATAGGGCCTTAAGGGTAGGAAGCCTACCTTGTTTGGCAATGTGTGACATAGATTTCTTAGGCATAACATACCCCTAAAATATATTGAGAAAAGAAAATTAATTAATTCAAACTGGGCCATAATCTAGACATTGTCATCCCCAAATATTAAGAAACTCCAAATATCTGTGGCATAAGAGAACACAGAATCCCTAAGTCCATGATTTTATGGCATATTTTACATAGATGCATCTAAAGTGTAAACCTAACTTTAAATCATGCTCATAGAAGTGATACTTTACTATCCTCAAATGTATTCATACACAATCTTTTATATTTACTTTATTATAATTTTGACCATGACAAGCTTTACCATACAATCTATCTTTTAGGCTGATTTATTCAAAATATCATTTATACTAGTAGTAAACCATTAATCTTACTGAATTTCATTACATTTAACAACAATATCAATGAGAAAGATAGCATAACGGGATGGAGGTTTACACTTTGTTGTAACTCATTTTATTAATAATAATTTGAGTAATGAGTTCTGACATGTTAATATAAGTGCACTTTGATTATAAAGGGTATATTGGCATGAGACATTGATTGTTTACAAATTCAAATCTTTAGCACCTGTTCATTAATTATGTCACTGCCACAACTAAATACATACCTGAGAAATATGGTAATATATCCTCATACATTATAATTTTCAAAAATGGCTGCAAAGTCTAGTCTCAGGATTTTCTGAACTCTGGTCACTTTGCCATCAAAAGGGGGAGTCTTGTTCCCTTATCCTTGACCTTGGATGAGCCTGCTGAGGTAATAAAGAGGAAGTGACACTAGGTGTCTGCCAAGATTAGTTAGAGGAGCAACATGCTTCTATATGGCTCTTGCTCCAGATGCCTGTCTAGCCACCATGCTGCGAGGAAGTAGAGGTCACATGAAGAGAGGGACTTGGAAGGAATGGAGGTCATGACCTTCCTATCTGGCCTAATCTCTTACTTAACTCCAAACTGTCAGCCATGTGACTTCCTTGTCAAACTTTGACTGCATCCTACATGAGAAAAACAAAACAAAACAAAACAAAACAAAACAAAACAAAACAAAAACTGTTGTTTTACCCACATAGTTCTGCAGTCATCTGTGGGTATCTGAAGATTCGTAAGAGGCACATCTTTTACAGTTGAGTTCTTTGGAAAGGGAAAGTAGCCATCAGGAGAGTCAAGCTTTCTCAGTTTGGTTGCTCTCTCTCTGGCACTTTGAACACGGCTTTACCCATAGCATAGACTTAGTACATAAAATAAGTATATCAGATTTGAGTTAACTATTACAAAATAGATTTTCATCTATTTTTCAGATGTTACATAATATTTATAATTTTGACTCAAAGAGTAATGCTAGCTTCAACTATTCTTGTGATTTTCTCATTTAGAATATATATTCCAATGAGCATTATGTCTTTCTTAGTGTTTCTCCTGAATGAGAAAGTCCCTGTAGACATTACCAAAGAGCGATTCAAATTCAACCAGGTGTTCTTCCATTCTACTGACTTAAAACAAAGCACATCTCTCCAAGCACAACACATAGCTTAGGGCAAAAATCCCATAACTATAAAAGGTATTTTTTTTTGTTGTTTTTTGAGACAGGGTCTCACTTTGTAGTTCAGGCTGGCCCTGAGCTCACTATGTAGCCCAGGCAAACCTTGAACTCAGCAATCCTCCTGTCTCTGCCTCCCGAGTGCTGGGATGACAGGCATGAGCCACCACGCCCAGCACTGTGGTATGTAGTACCGACTGCTAGTGGGCATGAGTCACCAGGTCCAGCATTGTATGTGGTTACCAGGGATCGAACTCAGGACCTTGCGCTTGTGAGGCAGGTGCTGGAACCACTGAGCTAAATCTCCGGCCCTATGAAAAGTATTTTCATTATTTGCTCCGTACTATGGTGCAGTGCCCATGCCAAGTATGGCTGATATGAAGATACATTAATAAAAAAGGCACATAAAAATCAGTGTGAGAAAAATTACTGAGTAAGAGTCAATAAGTATGTTATCATTAGCTATTTTATATTTCAGTAATATAAATTTATATATGATGAGTCTTGGATACTACCCACAAAGTTAATCATACATGTTCTAAAAAAAGGAATTTTTATTAATTAGTGTCATTTGCAATTATTGGGCTCAATAAATTCAAAGGGAATACCACAATTACATATTTTTCAATTTAAATTTGTTTATATATAAAAAAGGACTGTTTAGGAAAATGATATCTTAGACAAAATATTCATGAATTGATACAAAACACATTTAAATTATATTTTATATTTTATTTTATCATATAATTCCAATGAGAAATATCTTAAAAGTTGTTAAGATAAAACATCATAAAAATTCAAAATTATCATTAATATTAAATTTCAGCTGTAATGTTCTAATTTGAAATTATCTCCTATAGGAAGTTCTAGAAACTAAAAAACAAAACAAAATAAAAATAACTCATTGCATGTGGTTTTCGTTCTAACCTATTCCTGTTGAAATCATTTCTCAAGGTATTCTTGCAAATAATTAACATGAAAAGCTTTGTTTTCCAGAGGCAAATGTTTGATAGTCTCTTTCATGCTAACATGATTCTTTAAGTTGCAGACACAGTTTTTCACATTGCATGCAACATATAAAGGACAGATCTCATGTGGCTGATATACTTTTGAAACTTAAAATTTAAAAACTGACAAATGAATAAACTAAAACATATAAAACAAAATTCTGATATCACTATGAAAGTCAAATGTGTTGTCTCATCATTTTTATTTGAATTTATAAGATAAAATTCTACCAGTCTTTTTCAAGTTTAAAGTCTATTTAATTGAAGAAAATTCTTTAATTCTCTTTATAATTCTCTTATATAATTCTATATTTAGAATTTAATAGAATTCTATATTCTACTTTATTAAATTCTATAATTTAATTCTCATATAATTCTCTTTTTGAAAATGTAGTATACAAGACAGCTATATGCTTAATGATTTTCTAGACTACTGTTAAAAATGGCACACTTTGCGTCCACAGTGTGAATAATAGATTATTTGACTGTTTCAAATATCCATTGAATCACTCGATTTTAGTTATTCCTCATTGTGAATACTTCCTAATGTAGTAAGAACTCTTAAGTTAAAATTGAGGACTGTGAGCTGCCTTCTGCTTATAACTGTGGCCCTGTCTTCCTCAACCTTAGTGATTCAGACCCAATGAAGTGCTTGTGATTTCCTACTGCCTTCCCAACACCAAGTTACTGCCTTTACTTCTGTTGTGACTTCTGCCCATTTCTAGGCTGATTTCTGTCCTGAAAGTCATCTCAACATTAACAAAATTTGACTCAGTATCTAAAACTCATTTCAGCCACTGGCTTAGCATTCACATGTGTCCACACGTGCGCCTCATAAAGGTGTATTATAGCAGTATGGTAACAATTTGCAGGTCAATCATGAAGAGAAAGGCCTAGTGTCTGGAGGGATCCACAGGAGGTCTCCCCCTGTTCTTCTTTCCCTATGGTGGCACACAGTTGCCCTCATCCTCAAGCAATAAAATGTAGAAATATGTGTGCCATGAATCTGTGAGTGATACCTGTGAGTGATCTCACAGGGCGGGTTGTGCATGTAGGTACTTCCCAACCTGTGCAGTGATAACACACTATATGGTCTGCTCCAAAAGTAGGTAGACAGTATAGATCATATGCTTTGCACACACAGGCCAGGGAGCAGGAACCATCTTCATCAGGTTACTATCAGTGAAACTGAAATTTTCAGATGCTAACCAAGGGCCAACCTTTCTAGCAGCCTTTCTGAAAAAAGCAACACTGCGATCACAAAGTCAACCAACAATAAATGCTGGCGTGGCTGTGGGGAGAAAGGAACCCTTCTACACTGTTGGTGAGATTGCAAACTTGTGCAACCATTGTGGAGATCTGTGTGGAGATTTCTCAGAAAACTAGGACTACGGGTCCCATTTGACCCTGCTATACTCCTGCTAGGAATATACCCCAAAGAATTTTTAAAATCACATTGGAAAGACAGATGTACACCCTTGTTCATAGCAGCTCAGTTCGTGATAGCTCAATCTTGGAAACAACC